>JALLOX010000103.1:0-16415 GCA_036939695.1 Thalassiosira ordinaria | reverse complement strand
CACGCGAAACATATTTTATAGTATTAATTCCAATGAAGGAACGTGGGCGATGTTTTGGTTTGTTTCACTTGTTTCGGTTTGTTTTGCTTGTTTCGGTTTGTTTCGCTTGTTTCGCTTGTTTCGGTTTGTTTCGGTTTGTTTGACTTGTTTCGGTTTGTTTCACTTGTTTCGGTTTGTTTCGGTTTGTTTCGGTAGGATGTAGCCCCCTTTTCAGGCCCCTCCGAATTTTTATCTTGGGGGGCTATCAATAACAATCTGCTCCCTTTCCCCTCCAAATATGACCATTGTGGCATGCATCTTCCAAGAAACCCCTCCGCCAAATAATCCCAGGCGCCAAATCATTCAAGTTCACTCTCTCTCTCTCTAGAGAGAGAGAGAGAGAGAGAGAGAGAGAGTCTCTCTCTAGAGAGTGAGAGCACGAGGACGATGTACGATGTAGGATGATGTAGGATGTTCTGGCTATTTTCTAGGAGAACCAAGGGTTTTACCAAGGCGAACCGAGGTATACCAAGGTTTACCAAGGTTAACCGAGGACCGAGGTATCCGAGGTTATTTACGTATAAAGCAAAGTAAAATTCAAGTCTAGGTAAACCAAGGTATACCAAGGCAAACCAAGGTACACCGAGGTACACCAAGGACAGAGAAATCCAAGGATTATGCCCAGATGTTTATTCTCGAAGATTCTCGAGAAAGTCATGCACTCATGGCTATGGTACTCATGGCTAATGTAATAAGTGAGCTCAGCGACTTCCTCGCTCTGACCGCCCTCCCAAATTGTGGGGGGGGGTTCTGTACTAATTTATTGGGAGTCTATGCTAAATAGACAGGTTCTCCACAGTCCCGAAAGAAAGCACGAAATCCAGAGAGTTNACAGCAGCACAGTACCATATTCATTGTTACAGCCGCCACATAAAATAATATCTTCTCCATCCTCGATGTGAGGCTCGCAATGGCATTCGTTGTCAATTTGGCATTGGATGGGTCGTGCCCATTTGTTTTCATCGTGAGCACGAATGAGATGAGAGGATATCGCCGTTGAAATTACCAAGCCGAGTTGTTGATCAAAGTATGACTTTGGATCCATCGATTTGTGAAAGTCATCATAACATTTAAGAGGATGAGTTTCCCTCCAAATTTTGTTGGCCCGAGTCAAGATGCCACTGGGTACAAGATTAGATGATGCCAATCTGTGTGCTGCTGGAGCATGGATACGGCCCTTTGCAAACTTTGGTGGGGGCATAGCATCAGTGCCCTAAAGAAATTTCTGAAAGAGGCTGCCTTGGCTACCATGAGGCCCAATGGCAACTGGAATGAGATCCATATTCTTCTTCAAAATATCATAGATGATTTTGTCACAAGAAAGAGTGATACCCGTTTCTTCTCACGACCGTCCAGTGCGTTGAAACTTCCTCTTTTCACCGTTACTCAGATCTCTGTCAATCCGATAGCTGAAAGTCAAGACTTGCTGTCGACAGACTTGTCGCCAACTGTCCGGCCAGACTCATCAACCATAATGGGTTCGTGGCTACTGTAGAGTTGGAATGCTTTGACCTACCTCAAATTTAGCGAACTTATGGAGAAGCCACAAGTAGGAGTTAGACCTTCATTTTTAAATCACACATTTCATTGAGTTGACTGTGTGATGCAAAAGGAACAAAGATCTGAGAATGAAATGCCTTTCCTCTATAAATTTGCTAAATCTGTGCCACTGTTCAAATTTGGTTTTATTCTTTGACCACCCCGGGGACAAATTTGCAGATGACATAACCCGCAAGTGGTATGGTCTACGGGAATTGTCTATGTACGTGTCATCAGATAATAGTTCCTAAGTAATATTTAGCAATTTTTAGCGCCAAATTGAAGGAGCGGCCCTCGGCTCAACATGGCAACCATGGCAACCACCAAAAACGGCTCTTGGTACGCCATGAACATCTGAAACTGTGATCTGGTTAATATTAAAAAAAAATTACTACCAGCACTGGATGACTCNTTGCTCGCTTGTTCTTGTCGTGAGCACGGATAAGGTGAGAAGAGATCGCTGATGAGATTACTAAGCCAAGTTGTTGATCAAAATATGATTTTGGATCCATTGATTTGTGATAATCATCGTAGAATTCGAGAGGATGAGTTGTTCTCCAAATTTTGTTGGCCTGAGTGAGGATGCCACTAGGAACAAGGTTAGATGATGCTAACCTGTGTGCTGCTGGAGCATGTATGCGCCCCTTCGCAAACTGAGGTGGCGGCATAGCATCAGTGCCGTAAAGAAATTTCTGGAACAGGCTGCCAAGGCTACCATGGGGTCCAACCGCAATTGGAATGAGAGCCATACCTTTCTTCAAAATGTCATGAATTATTTCGTCACCTGAAAGAGTGACACCTGTTTCTTTGCACGATCGTCCAGTGCGTTGAAACTTCCTCTTTTCACCGTTACTCAGACGCAGTTGTAATTCATTTTTGCGAGCAGTCGTTGTATCGGTGGAAGAGGATGGTTTGGAAGTGACCATGACAACGTCAAAACCTAGGCGTGTCAACCCGTCATTGTGCGCCATTTTTCTTGTTGCTTTCAGTTGATTTGAGAGCTTTGAGTCTCCCGAAAATACCCTCTGTCGTCGTTTACCCCCCCCCTGTCTGTGTCTGCCCCAAGCCATATGGTGCCCCCCCTTGATCCAAGTTCAAGTGCTAAATCCCTTCCTTTTCTTCGGAGGATTCGAGGTGGGGGTATACATTTTGGTGTGAAGTCGTCCAGATAATAACGCCGGGGGCGGGGGGGGATACCTATGATAGTTGTCGGGAGTCTATCTCTGTGCGGTAAGTATGCCTACCTACCCTACGCGCCATTTTTTATAAAATAGGAATACTGTATTGTACATTGTATTGTACATTGTTCTAAATAAAAATAATTAATAATTGATATTTACTCTGAAATATTGGGTTATCAATAATATGACAAGAATTATGAATGTCTGTACCTATCAAATCTCCATCATATTATTTTTATGTACCCCTAGCATCTCGCAGCCACCCAAACATCAAAATCAATCTTTGAGCAAACTTTGAGAACAAAATGGGAACATAAAAAGTTGGACCCTTCATTCCAATCATCGGCAGAGTGGCTGGTCATAGTTCAGAGAGTTGACTTGATAGGGGCAGCAAGCTTAAAGATGGGAAAGAGTGCGAAGAAGAAGCGTCAACGTGAAGCCATGGCCGCGGCGTCGGCTCTATCCCCGAACGGCGTTGAGAGCGATGTCTCAACGCCGCAAGCGGCATCTCAGTCGCCTACGCCGATCCAAAAATGCTCTGCAACATCTACACCGGCGCAAAGTATTAACAATAACGATGATCCAAGCACGTGGAGCAAGTCGAAGAAGAAGCGAATGAAGCGACTTAAGAGCAAGGCAAGGTTGTCGATTGCTGCAGAGAATGGAGAGACGAAAAATGGGTCTGACAATGGAGGTACTAAGTCCAAACAAACTACTCCTGGGGGCGCTACTGGTGGAAAGAAGGTTGTGAAAAGCCCCAGCAAACCATCTGCGTCTAGTGGTGGCAACACCAACGATAATAACGGTCATAGCCCTAGCAAGAAACGCCAGCGGAAGAATTCTGATGTAAAAGAGCAACCTGCGACTGAGAGTGCCAGCAAATCCAAAACAAGCACAACAAAAGAAGTGGTTGACAATCAAGGCATTAGCCCTAAAAAGAAAAAGAAGGAGAATAAGCCCAGCACACCTGCATTATCACAGAACACAGATGATAAACACAAATCTCCTTCAAAATCTGTTGGCAAAAATGAAACAAATTCACCTATCAAATCAAGTGAGCCAACAGTATCCGATGGGAGCAGTCCCAAGAAGAAAAACAAGAAGAAGAAAAAGAAGAAGTCAAATGCAGCTACACAACCTCCAACTTCTTTAGAAGATGCAGTGAAATCAACTCTGAAATCATCCCAAAAGAAAGACAAAGGTGACTCTAAAAACAAAACTACCACAAAGGATGCAAAATCTAACTCCAAAAGTGATAGTATAAGCGACACCAACAACAAAACTAATAACACCAGCCCAAAGGTCAAGATAACCCTACCCAAACCATCCCAAATGTCCACCCTCCAAAAAGCCTTTCTCGAACGACTCACATCTTCACGCTTTCGTGAGCTCAACGAGGAACTCTACACGCACTCCTCCAACCATTCCTTTGAATACTTTACGAAAAATCCCGAACTATTTGACCAGTATCATGTGGGCTTTCGCAAGCAGGTCAAGGAATGGCCGGTGAATCCTGTAGATGTGATTTATAAGAAGATTGTGAATGGTTGGAGGAAGGATCGGGGGTTGTATCAGAAGGGTGAGAAGCCAAAGGGGAAGGGAGAGAAGAATGCAGCTGGGAAAGCAGAAAAGGTTGTGGTTGCCGATTTTGGATGTGGTGATGCCAAGCTTGCGGAACGGTTGTTGGCATTGCAAGTTGGCAGTGATGGTCAGACACTGACTCAGGCAGCGTCAAAGAAAAAGAAGTCCAAATCCAAAGATCAACAACAATCATCATGTCCATTCAAAGTATTCTCCTTTGATCTAGTCTCAGGAGGCAACCCCCTTGTCACACCGGCAGACATGTCTGATGTTCCTCTACCCGATGAGTCAGTGGATGTGGGTGTGTACAGCTTGGCATTGATGGGCACCAACGTCGCCGATTTTGTGAGGGAGGCTTGGAGGGTACTTAAATTTGGCGGAACTTTGAGGGTAGCTGAGGTCCGATCAAGGTTTGAGACCGCCTCTGCGGCGGTTGAAACTAAGGGCCACGGTGGAGGTAAACGATTGAAGTCAAACAATGGAAAGAAACACCAACAGCTAAAAAAGAGGGCTAATGCCCCTGGTGGTGATGACAACGACACTCCACAGCCGCTCATGCTGCTTGACGAATTTATTGCGCTCATGGAACGATGCGGTTTTCAATGCACGAATATGGATCGATCAAATAAGATGTTCCTATTCATGGACTTTTTGAAAGCAGATGGATCGAGTGGACTGTCGGATAAGGAGAGGTTTACTGCCAAGCCATGCATTTACAAGAGACGGTAGAAGATGTGCATTGAAATTATTTGTTCTGGCGCCATAATTCTGAAGTTAATGCTAGCTATGCAATGATGGAGGCGTGTACTGCGCTATGCTCTTGCACAAAGCCATACATACTAGTTATGCCACCATTGAAATTATTAATCTCATCGCGGCTGAACTAATATTCGATATTCCCTACCATTGCATTTTTCATATGATGCCTGTATTACATAATCATATCGAGGGCTATGTGGCAACATCCCTCATTTCACGAATATAATCTCCGCATGGTTTAGTCGATTGACTCTACAGTGCACGTTACATTGGCCTGATAGTCGGTTTAGAGCATACGGAAGCTGCAGATAGCTCTCAACCTACTTTCGTTTTACAAATTTTGTCTAACATTACTTTTCCATCTGAATCTACTCCAACAGTTTTTTGTGATCTAACCTGATCTCACCTCTTTTTCGATTGAAGTGATAATAAGAAACCTGCACCCATTGTCAATGCTGCTAAAATTTGCCCGAGTGTAGTGAAGTTGCACTTGCTTTGTGAAACTACCACTGTTTCTTCAACGTCATCCCATCGTGGATGATGCTGTTCAAAAACCTCAACGTATCCATCTTTGTTGACTTCTCCAAAAAGCTCACCTTCCTTTTTCTCGTAGAATAGCTCTTCTTCTGTATCAATGATAGCCGCTAACAACTTTTCTTGAGCGAGAAAGTACTTCCCTTCCAACTCCTCGTATTGCGGCTTGATCTCTCCTCTCCATGTATTCAGAACGGTTTCGTATTGGACCAGTTCATCCCGTTTTTCATCGGGTAACTCATCAAGAGCCAGACAATCGAGTGACAAGGTGGGCGGCTTAGGGGGCAATCTCTTTAGCTGTTCCTTGATCTCCACGATTTCCTTTACAAGGGCTTCATAGACATGTGATTTTGAGGAGGTATTTTTGGAAGGATGGCCTGAAATAGCTGCATTTATTGTCATATATAAAGCATGGATCCACTGCCAGAGTCCTTGGCTTCTCTGTTGGCTACCATCTTTGGTAACTTGACTTTTATCCACATCCGAGCAGTTTCTACCTACATCCTCATTCTGCTTCAACCGATTCATTTCTTCGGCCACTAAGGCGTTGAGATACTCCTTTGCCTTTGCCCTAAAATTATCCCATTCCTCATCAGTCTGCAAATTCTCAAAAATCCCCTTTCCAAATTCTGCCACTCTAGATGGAGCGGATAATGTTTTAGTGGCAGTTTCACTACCAGTTACAGCTGTATGAGAAGATTGAGAGGCGAGCATCATGCTTCGGCCAATGTTTATGAGTACATCAGGTGAACAGGAGGTAGATCCAGACGCAGTTGAATCATTAGATGACATGCTCGATTGAGATGGTGCCACCTCGTTGAAATCGATCCAATTCCCGTTCGCATCTGTGTCTGATGGTAGGAGCACGGATGAATTGACCATAGCTGGATTGAGAGATAGCGATAGAGAGGAACTAATTGGCACAGTGATCATTCCTCTGTTACTGCGTTCATCTTCTACAGATCGCGTTGGAGTAGAAGATGCTGCCGAAGAAAGTATGGTGGCACCATTCATGTATGTTGACGCACTCCCTTCATCACCTCCTTGACGGAGATCATAAATCTCCTCAGATTCAACGCTTCCCGAGGAAACTGTACTATCGAAGGTGGCAGAGCCACCAGATATCAAGGCCATGGGCAGGTGAGATTCACGAAGCAAGGATGACGGATGTCAGTCGTGCGGTCGACGAAAGTGATCAATCAGAAGAGACCAGCGGACGTCCTCCCCCTTTTAGATCCGATGTCTATCGATGATGTGGGGGTGCCTCTCTCTGGAGGGAGAGCTTGCTTTCGCTCGGGGATATCTCTGAATTGCTCGGCTGGGCGACGTTCGTGACGCGATGTTGAGGCGAGAGTGACAATGGGAAAAGATGGATAGATGTAATCTATCTACGAAAAGCCCTGATTGTGGATAAAGTTTTGATTTCCATGCAATGTTCAGGGTTCTGAGGTTGATTCACGGTTGATTCTTGCTTCAACTCTGCTACTCACGACGACAGATCGGAAATACCCGACCGGCAAGAGTTTTCGAACTGAAGAGACCGTTGTGATCATAAGACTTGACTTCAAAAGAAAGTTTTACTATCAATCTACCGCAAATATTACTATTAATAGGTAGATTCGCATTGATTTACACATCCGGAGCACTGCCGACTGCCGACTCAGCCTTCCCCTCTCTGCTTCCAACTTTCTCTCCTACCTCCACTGTCTCCATCTCCATAGGCTCCGCTCCAGGCGTTGATCTAAACCTTTACCCGTGGGTTTACCAATGCGGCAAGCTATGCACTCGATCCTCCATCTCGGCGGCCTTGTATCGTCGTCATGGGCAGTGTCATGCCTGACGATTCTGACTCATCTCCATGGGGCTACATTTCTCCAACCAGCGGCTGCATTCTCGTCCTCAACTCTGAGACCAAAAATATCAGGGAGATCACCATGCGCAATATCTCCATCCACTATTGCTCTTCCTAGGACGTCCATGTCTTTGAGGGCGAACGGGAGCAATGCTGATGTGGAAGATGAAGTAGAGGAAGTCGATGTTGCCATCGTTGGTGCTGGTATTGGAGGTCTTTGTGCTGGAGCTATACTGAACACTCTCTACAACAAGAAGGTAGGAATCTACGAATCGCATTACTTGCCTGGGGGGTGAGTAACATGTCTTCTCATTTTGTACTCCTTCTAGCTTCTCCTCTCTTTTCGAGTGCTATACTGATAATACTTTTGCCTCTTTCCATCCACATCAGATGCGCTCATGCGTTTGAGAGGAGTGCAAAAACGGGGGACAGCACTACTACCTTTACTTTTGACTCTGGGCCCACTATCGTTCTGGGATGCAGGTAAGTCAACTTGATAGTAAAATATTCAATCTGTTCTCAATATGTTAAGGCATATGTTAATTGGATGAACGCTGTCTGTGGAAACTTGATTCAGCAAAGAGCCTTTCAATCCGCTTCAGCAAGTTTTACGTGCAGTGGGAGTTGATAGTGATGTAGAATGGATACCTTACGATGGGTGGGGTATGATAGAAAAACCATCGACAGAGCTGGAGAAGAGATGGAAACTTAAAGTGGGCCCTCAGTTCTTCGAAGAAGGACCTTTGCAACAGTTTGCTTCAAGCCCCTCTGCTCTGGAAGAATTCAATGCTCTGCGGGAAGTTACCAAACCATTAGTTACTGGTGCAGCTACTATTCCTGCTATGGCAATGCGACCGGGATCTACCTCTCTTGTGCCATTGTTGAGATACCTGCCTTCGCTGTTCAAAATAATAAGCAACGGAGTGGAGACTTCCACTGGCCCTTTTGGGCCATTCCTCAACGGCGTGAGACAATATGATCTTTCGACTTCTACTTGTGATTGTTCAATGCCATTAATTAACAATACATCTTATACTTACAGCCGATATTTGAGGTCAAAGACAAGTGGTTAAGAGATTGGTTGGATGCCTTGGCATTCAGTCTAAGTGGTTTGCCTGCAGAGAGAACGAGCGCAGCAGCCATGGCTTACGTGCTTTTTGACATGCATAGGGAAGGTGCGGCACTAGACTATCCAAAAGGAGGATTGGGTGAGGTTGTTAATGCATTGGTCAAAGGAGTAGAGCAAAAATCCGAGAGTAATGTTGAGCTAGGTTCCAAGGTACACTTGCGGCGGCATGTTGAAAGTATCGAGTTCTCTGCTGAGGGGAATCGGGCTGTTGGACTTAAGGTTCGCAAAAATAATGGTGGAAGTATCCTTGTCAAAGCAAAGGAGGGCGTGATATGTAATGCTCCAGTGTGGTCATTGCGCAAACTTATCAAGAATGAAAATGCTCTTCAGCAATTAGCTGGTGGAGGAACAATTCCGGCACATAATAATTTGCAAGCAAACCAATCATGGATGACATCAAAAGATGATGACCCTAGTACTGGTAGAGGCAGTGTGATACGCCCAAGGCCTATTCAAAGTGATGGCCTGGAAAAGGCAAATACCAATCTTCTTGACAAATGTGACTATGCAGAAATGACTGGATCGTTTCTCCATCGACATGTTGCACTCGATGCAAATAATCTTGATCTTGACAAACTGGAGCCTCATTACACGGTCATGGATAGGGGTTTGGAAGGAGATGATGTCACAATTGATGGCGTTGTCGATGGCCCCTGTGGAGAGCTTAACATGATAGCAGTATCGAATCCATGCGTTATCGACCGAACATTGGCTCCAGAGGGTTTCATTGTTGTACATGCCTACGGGGCCGGAAACGAACCTTACGACATTTGGAAAACATCAGCTGATGATGATAACTTATCAGCTGAAGATTCGACAAGTACCTCGCAAAAAGTGGATGGACGTTACCAATCCTCAACTTACGAAGCCCTGAAAAATGCACGTGCAGCTCCCCTATGGCGCGCTATTGAGTCCATCATTCCCGATGCACGTGACCGGACCGTCCTAGCACTTGTTGGCTCACCCCTTACCCATGAGCGGTTTTTGAGGCGACCATATGGTACCTACGGAGCTGCCATAGAAGACTGTCTGAAAGATGGAAGCACTCCAATATCCAACTTGATCTTGGCCGGAGATGGAGTTTTTCCTGGCATAGGCATCCCTGCAGTGGCGTTGAGTGGAGCCAGTGCGGCAAATGGTATGGTGGGTGTGATTGAACAATGGTTTTGTATGGATGAGTTGAAATCGAGAGGTGCCATTAATTGATAAGAATGATGCAGTCTTCATCAAAATTACCATCCGCTCATTGTGATAGTTCATTCATTTCAGTCTTGTTCATGTCATATTTTCCATCATATCAAATGAAACTAGATTGAAGCAATGGCTTGGATCTTGTTCCTTCAGAGCATTTGCTTGCATGTTGCAGAAGTAAATTGGGTGGCTTGATTGTGTTGGGGGAGAGAGTGGTCTGGCATGGCGTTTCACCAAGCCTCTGGGCGGGAGCCGTTACTTTTTGAGTCTCACCCGTTTCACGGTTTTGTGTCGCCTCTCCCATCACTGACGTCACCAGATGCCAAGATTTTTGACCCTCCGCTGCCCTCCGCGAGATCTTTCAGATCTACTTATACGTAGGAATCGGTATAAAACCAGCTTGATGACGTCCATTGATGCACCAGCAAAAAATGGCGACGCCATCTTTCCGTCTCCGTCCCACAGCATTCACAACAACGGCTCATTTTCTTTTTGGAACGCTATTCAACACCAAATTGCTCTCCTACACACCATGGCACCCTACGCCTCCGCAATGATTGCCTCAGTGGCCATCTCGGCTCTTAAATATGCCGCTGCATTCCAGCCAGCATCACCTACGTTTGCTCGACGTGCCATGTCTTCGGGTCTTCGTATGGCAAGCGACAATGATTTCGAGGATTTCTCGTCCAAGGTCAGTGCACCTATAAAATTTATCTTTTGACATGAAACCATGCATCTGTATGTGGTTGCATTTAATCATTCAACAACAATAGAGGATGAACTGATAAAAGTGAATAATGTTTACATAATAGGTATCATTCATGTTCCCAGGCCAGGGAGCTCAATACGTCGGCATGTGTGAGGACGTATGCAAGAATGTACCGGCTGCCAAGGCCCTCTTCGACGAAGCCTCCGAAATCCTCGGCTACGATCTCCTTGAAATTTGCACCACTGGACCAAAGGAAAAGCTCGATTCTACCGTCATCTCTCAACCCGCCATCTTCGTCGCCTCCATGGCTGCTGTTGAGAAGCTCAGGGCAGAGGAGGGACAGGAGGCCGTTGATGCTGCCACCTGCGCCATGGGATTGAGTCTTGGAGAGTACTCTGCTCTTTGCTTTGCGGATGCCATCTCCTTCGCAGATGGTGTTAAAGTCACAAAGGCTCGTGGAGAGGCTATGCAGGCCGCTTCTGATGCCGTTGACACTGGAATGGTGTCTGTTATTGGATTGTCGAAGGATAAGGTAGAGGAGCTGTGTGCGTCGGCATCAGAAAAGTCTGGGGAGAAGATCCAAATTGCCAACTTGCTGTGTAATGGAAACTACGCCGTGTCTGGACATATGAAGGCATGTGATACCGTGGCAGAGATTGCCAAGCCTGATTTCAAGGCTCGCATGACTGT
Organism: Thalassiosira ordinaria; assembly: GCA_036939695.1. Lineage (NCBI taxonomy): Eukaryota > Bacillariophyta > Thalassiosirophyceae > Thalassiosirales > Thalassiosiraceae > Thalassiosira > Thalassiosira ordinaria. Next base: position 5,211 of record JALLOX010000103.1, on the reverse strand, counting down.
CAAATTGGCTGTTGCAGGCGCCTTCCACACAGATTTCATGGCACCTGCTGTTGATTCATTGAAGGAGGTATTGGAGGGAGTTGAGATTAAGAAGCCCCGCATCCCTGTCATCAGCAATGTTGATGCCAAGCCACACTCTGATCCTGAGACTATTAAGGGACTTTTGGCCAAGCAGGTGACGGCACCTGTACTCTGGGAGAACTCTGTTGCTAGCATGTTGGAGCATGGATTTGAGAGGGCATGTGAGCTTGGACCTGGAAAGGTGACTACTGGTGTATTGAAGAGAATTGACAAATCTGCGGAATCCTCCAATGTTGAGGTTTAAGGGTGTCTGGAAAAGATTAGGTAATGAGAGTTAATGTTGTAGCTACTTAGATACTTGCACTGTGAGTACAAAGTCTTCAACCATTGATTGCCAAAGATTGGAAAGCATTCAAACCATTAATGACCTTCTAATGCTGTGTTGCCTTTCCTGTGAAACCATACCTGTTGCATTCAGGATGATATTGTCATTGCTGTTGTGATCATTTCTTTTAGCTGCTCGCTCATCATCTGATATATTGTAAGTGATGTGTCCAAGGAAAAATGTGATGCAAAAAATCATGGCTGTGCCATGTCCTCGATATCATTCACTACTTTATGCTGTACTTTTTCAATTCTGAATATGACTGAGATAGAAACTTTTCACTGGCAGAACGAATCTCTGGAGTTGATCCTACATCTTTTTTCTCGCTGTCCTCTACCCAATCTTTATTAGTACCAGTTTTGGATTTGCTGTAAATCTTTGAAACATCCAATATGCGCTGGCGCGCTTCCTCGTCAACTTCTACACCAAAATGGTTTGGAATGATATTTTCAATCAACTTCTCCACAAGTGCATCATACTCCACGGCAATACCTTTTCCATTTGACTCCTTCATTTGTTTCAATGCACTCTCACAAAGAGTAGCCTGTTAGAAGACGAGGAAGGTTTGCAAGTCAGTGACAAATCAAGATAAAGAGAACTGACATATATTCACTGTCGTATTTATATGGTAACTCACAAGATGAGCCGCACAAAACTCCTCATATGACAATTTATCAGCATCTTCACCAAGGCCACGTGCCAACTGCACCAGATCTTCCGGTGGACGCATCTTTGCACGTAAACAAGGAGCCTGAGGGGGTCCACCCCGTAATTTTTTCTTTGCGGGATCCAAATGACTCATCATTGTTTGTACAGGATCTCGATAGACGAATATCCATGGCACAGAAGGGAAAGCTTTTTCCATAACATCGATATTCTTCGATCCGATGGATGATACTTTGAAGAACATCTTCTTCTCTGATGATGATTTTGTTCTACCCATCAAATATACTAGCAAGGAAAGAAGTGAGTTATGTCTTGGCTATGTTGAAAACAACCATGACCATACTTATGCAGCATTCTATTACTTACCCACATCACGGAATAAATCTATCTTGGCATCCATGTTACAGCCCTGACATGCTTTTAGAGCATCATTGATAGGATGGGACTCTGAGTACACTCTATGGCCCTCCGGATCCATTGCCGCTAAAGAATTGGCCACCAGGGTTGATCCCACTCTAGAGGGGGCAGCATAAAAATTAAACACATGCTGTGGTCTACTTATAGACAATCCATTTTTCCAGACCTTACCTAGATTCGTGGAAAACAAAACCTGAAGGAGGCATGACATGCACATCTTCAGTTTTCTGCACTTGTTTCATTTCCTTGATTTTGTCGTATTCCCTCGTTTTTTGGACTACTGTGAGTAAGTCCACAGTTACTACATTTTTTCCATCATCACATCCCGATGCCGATACCTTGGGCAAGCAGTGAGCAGCAGTAGTGCAGTTGCAGTTAGTATCATGATTCATGGTGCCCGTCATTGGAAATGGGTCACCAAAAAATGCATGATACAGTTAATCCTCCCAAAGTATACCACCACCAGCCTAGCCAAAATCATTATACCCCTTGAGTTCTTATAATGCACAGAAGCTAGGAAGATACCAATCCCTGATTTACCTAATACCATCCCCCGAACTCAGCCTAGACAAAATCTGTGTACCATGGGTTGGTATACTTTGGGATGATTAACTGTAATGACCATATCTCCTCTCTTCTCACCAGAAACTTATACATGGGAAAAGACGGAGGATTATTCTTGTACAGATCCCAATCCAATTTACAAAACCGGGCCTTGACCCCTTGGTATCTCGCACCACCGCTATTGATATTGTTTATATCGTTTTTTGTTGAGTGTTGCTTGCTAACCATTCCTGATGTCTGAAGCCCAATCAGATCTAATTCGGCTGTCATAATTTTTCGGAACTTCGAGAATTGTTTCGACATTGACTCATCAATACCATCACCACCATTAGCAATGATATGAGGAGGTCTATCGTCGTGTATCGTCGGCGTCACCGATGACATGAAGCTCGCATATCCGAATATCAAAATGAGGACGAACAATGTTAGAAAAAATGATGCTGCGACGACAACGACTGAGATCATAGGTGACTTGTTAGGAGAGCCTCTTCTCCTTCCGATGCCTGATCGAGTGGCATTCCTGGTTGGTACTGGATCCAGATACATCCTACTATTGTGCTGTTTGCTGTCTGTCGCGGCACTATCAATAATATCTCCTACCACGGACAGCTCCGCGCTACACCAACAACTGCTCTCCTCTCTTCGCTTCTCGCTCCGTTGTTATTTTTTACATTTCGGTTTGTGCTGTGTATCATCTATTTACCCTCGGTTGTATTTCGATCGGCTCTTTTCCTCTGAGGGGTAAAAGGTTTATTTGAAATTGTAGATTTTCCTCTCTAAGGTAGAGAGAGGGGGGGGGCAACTATACTGATCTGGTTAAAAAAATTGTTGATTCTGTCCCTAATGGAGAAAAGAGCTGAGCTATCTATTAAAGGGGGCGCTTCCAAAGTAGCCCTCTCTGCCCCCCTTTGGAATTATTGTTTGGCCTCCTAGCATACCTAGAGAGTACACCTGACTTATTGGACACCCTTCCACAAGAAAAATTCTGATGGTTCCAATTCATCTCAGATTTTTGTTTTCAGTGCAGTTTTGGACAGCTCTGATGCATCCTGATAATTCTACAATTTNCTTCTCACATATCGTATCATGTTGCCACGCGGTGGGGGCGACTCCTCATCTCATCGATCACTCATCACTCATCACAGCTCATCACTCATCACTCATCACTTGGATATCATCAGCTCCTTTCAACAACTTTCTCTTTCAATTCTCTCAGAATTCTCTTCAATTTTCAATTGCGATCTACTCGCAATCAATGCCTTCAGATCCAGGTTCTATGAAGAAATTATGAAGGAAAGAAAGAAAACGAGATGGGGTACAAGATGATGAAGCTAACATCGGAACAAACAAAAAATTTGCCCTTTCCAGTTGGATGTGAGTGGTGCTGATGTGGGATGTGGGCGATGGGTGATCCCCTGTGATCCCTCATCCTCATCCCTTCTTACAGTTTTCCTCATGGCAAGACAATTCTCTTTCATCATCATTCCTTGTTTGCACAGGCCCAGTGTGGTACAATTTCCCATCAACATCATCGTCAGCCAATAATGCAAATGATAGAAATAGGAGTAAACATTCATCACATTCATCAATGTCATTGAAACGGGGAGTGGTGAAATCCGTATCTCTCTATTATGCATCCAAAGAGTTGATTTACGAGGTGTCACATAAGTATTGGAATCCTAAATCAGGGGATGATGAGGGATGATGTTATCATTAGAGATGAGGTACCTGAGAATCAACTGGCATATGGATCGAGCTGTCCAGTTGTTGTTAATGCTGGTGAAAATGGTGAAGATGGTTTAGAAACATGTGAAGGTATTGTGCTGTTAAGCAAACCTTCCCCTACAAAACCTGGGAGATTTGTTTACACTGTGATGATAGCCATAGAGGGGTCAAATAAAGTGCAGTGTGAATTTGAAGTAGAGGACGAACGTGTCAAATATAGGGAGTTCGATGCTGATCATGATACAAAAATTGTTGCTGAAGAACAGCTGCCCCTACCTATTGCTGAGCATGCTTCTCTGAATCAACAATCTACAAACAACGACAACAAAGGGAAACTGTCTAGTGATTTAGCACAGCATGACCCCAGTCTTGCCGCAGTGTCATATTCCATCACGTGTGATGGGGGAGGAGATGTGATGGATATACATGATAGAAACAAACGCTTCGGGGATAGTGCATCCGATATCTCCACGAAGAGAATGAGGAGTACTCACGAGAAAGGTTGTAATTCTACCACAAATAATGGGGCAAGGATGGATATAAGTATACCCTACAGAAGAACCGACAATCCCAGCAGGATTTGTTCTTCCACCTCATCCGTGCAAAACATACCAATAAAAAAGTGAATCTTTCTGTTGGCAAAATTGGAAAAGAAACTGCTTGTTCTATCAACGTCAACTTCAATCCTTCTTGTCTGGCAATGCCGAATGATATCCGCCCCCTTGATCCTATCATGATAACAGTCCAAGCAAATTCTAAAAGGTCAGCCTTGAAAGATCTTAGTGATGCTCGTCTCAAAATTCAAGAATTACTTTTGGATTACGTGGGAGATGATGGCTCTAAAGGACGCTTGGTTTATGAGCTCAACCTAAGTTGCTGGGGTGCACATAGACCAAAGAACTCAACTTCTAGGGCTATTAGTGCTCATGATCCATTTGACAAAGAACCGCGTTGCAGATATATGACGGTCCAAGCCCTGCCTTTTCATATTGACAAACAGGGCATGAAAAGATGCCATGCAGCTCATTTGTTGACAGCAAATGTTCAAGCTCGCATTCGAACTGAGGCAAACACTTACATCAAAGTAGTAGGAGATGAATTTCGTGTGCCTGTCAAACTTTGTGATCCTTATTTACTTGTGATGGGGAGTTCTGTCCAAGGCATTGACAAGGGTGTTGAGATATTGAAAGGTATCACAAAGAATCATATGGATAGTTGCTTTTGCACCTTCTAAATTTTAGGCAAGCTTTAGCATACATGAACCCATAAAAATGGATTTAGCTCCTCTACTATGTGCATTGTTTTGTGTCATCTGAACCCAGACTTTGTCTCAGCAATCATTCCAGCAAGCAACTAATAGAATTGGTACAGCAGAGGCACCAAGCAGAATGGGAGCAAAATAAAGACAACTTTGGTTGGTGACAACACGAACG
>JALLOX010000102.1:0-16139 GCA_036939695.1 Thalassiosira ordinaria | reverse complement strand
ATGATGCTTCATCTTGGCATCATTGGTTTTGAAAGCTGGTATATCGGATGCATAAAAGTGGCTCATACTGACACAGAGGCGTATGTACTGTGCGTGTGGCAGTATCAAAGGTACGCATATCATGGTACTGATTCCTACGATGAATACCTCTGGAAGAGGAGGAAAACAATTTCCTGTCTCCCCCCCCCCCACCTTGAGCTGAGGTAGCCCTGCAATACTTGTATTCAAATTGGGGTGGCCAGACACTTGCCCCCACCCCCCACCCTGTTTGATATCCAAATCTTCACACAAGGAAAATGGTTCAAATCAGAAAAGAGAGTGTTTAGAACTCTAAGAAGTATTGGGTGATTGCTGCTCTGAGAAGTTTATCCTTTTTGTGGTTGGAGCAAACCACATCCTTCACAACGAAAACACAGAATAAGCACTATTTCATTATAAGCTCCAGGCTCAAAGTGTAAGTAGAAGCAAAGGGAGTATACAATGTTACGCACAGGGGGCGAGAAGCTTTACCGTGTTACCGCAACTCCGACGAGTGACAGGATACTACCATTATTATGTCATCTTGGAGTCTAATCATTTGACAGCAGATACGTGCATGCTCCATGAAAAGCTGCCACATAAAGAATTCATTAAGTCTCTGCCCAGTGCTGGACAGGAAATAGGCAATGGCACTTGACCCTGCAGACATGGACAAGCTTATAAGTCTGGAGATGGTACCTGGTCTTGTTCTTGTGTCTGGTAGATGGAAAGTAGCTCCCTGATGTCATGAGAACTCAACTGATAAATAAATTTCTCTTGTTGGATAAGGATATGTACCTGGTGTGATGCTAGGTGAGTCCATCAAACTATTGCAGAACTTTGGTTTACCAGCTGGTTGCAAGCAGCAGCATCAGATCAAGCCAAAGTGAGAGAGCAACATGCAGTGTTTTGGTTACCAGAAGAAGGACCATGAATTTTGGGAGTACATGAAGACCAGTGCTACTGATGCCATGCATTATTTACTGTTTATGTAAAGTAGAAGGTGACCAGCAAGCAGTAGTGCCAGTATTGCTGTGAGCAACAGCATGGGTATTGAAGAGGCCGTATGCAGCTGCCGCTAAGAGGCTAAGAAGGCTAAGAATGGTGAGATTGAAGATGCCCGAGAGGTACTAGCTAAGAAGCAAGATTATAAGTATTGAACCTAGTAAGCCATACCCCCAAGTCACGTTCTTCTAAACATGTCTCTTTTGGCAAGGATGTCAAGACAAGAGACACCCTGGCGACATGAAAGCCATGCCTGGACAACTTTGCATATTACGGTGCATTTTGTGACGAGTGGGTGCTTGAGAACACACACAAACTCATGACTGTCCTCAAAGGGGGAATTGTGAGACAAGTGTTGCCACCACTAGCAATGAGAAGGGAACGCGTGCCCTGTTTGAGTTCAGACTCAACAATAATGTAGTTTTAGACCTCCTCCTGTCCATTTTCCAGAAACCAGAATACAACACTCACCAAGAATGGGTAGTCACAATTCCAAATGGAGATGAAATTGAGTTCCAGTACAACACAGGAATTCGCAACCGTATGCCCTACATCAACATGAGGGAATATTGTGAGGCACTTTCCATGGTACATATCTGTACATGATATGGTATGTAAGAATGTTTAGGGATTCCAAAAGGGTCAGGTGGAGAAGGCCATCTTAACTTGCAGGACACATGCAATTGTGATGGAATCAACTGAGGAAGCAGAGTTCAAAAAGATAGCAAGCTCTAATGGTCTTGATGATCTTCAGTTCACAGCCAATGATGTTGTTAATGCCAGAAGCATTTATGGTCCTGACCACCCAGATTTATGGGGGGATGTAGTCAGTCAAACAGAAGTTGTGCAACCTGAATATGCCCGGATGCCAAAAGTTTTTTCTGAACAGAATTTTGTGACGCTTACTGTGAATGTCATGTTTGTGAACAGCATGCAATTTTATACCAGTCATTTTAGAGGAATTCAGTTGAACACATGCCCTCACGCACTGCAAATCAGCTATGTAGGAGACCCCTAAAATGAATATTCCGAAGGAGGCTATTGTGCTGTGTGCTGTTTTAATGAACATGGAATCCAAAAATTAAGGATTATGTTTGCACGGCGGAACGCAGCAATGCAGTGGCTATGGAGCATGTTTGGGGAATTGAAAGATGCACTGGAGTGATCAAGGCAGGTCAAAGGTTAATCATCATTGGCACCTTTACATACAAATTCTATCAAAAGCATATACCATTCACCTTTTGCACTTTGTGGTTCTCCTCCTTAACCTGATCCCAGTGGCAAATAAAGTGTCTCAGCAGTATTCTTCCAGGGCAATAGCGACTGGGAAGAAGCTCAGCACAAGAAAGCACTTTGAAGCCTTATCAGTGAAGTATGTAATGTAGAAGCAAGCTATGATGATGATGGCAAGACAGGTGTATCGCAGCTGGCTGAAGGCTGAACAGATAATTTGCAGGGGAGCACATATTGTTTTGACTTGGAAACTGGGAAAGTTGTCACATGTTGTACAATAAATTGGAACCCATGCCTAATACTAATACGGTCCTTAAGCTCATGAATTTTGGGGGAACTGGGCCCAAGAGTGCGCAGTATGGGAACAAGATGAATTTCCTGAACCGAGACAAGTTGGAGTGGGACAGTGCAAAGGTAGGTGATGGTGGTGGTGTCCTTGTGGAAGAGGATCGTATTGCCCAACCAGATATCTCTGCAGAGATTCCAGGAGAGTTTTGGAATCTGATTATGAAGACCTCGACTTGACAATGGAACCAGTATCCACAAATGCACAGTGAGCTGCTATATTAGGGATACAGAACTGATGCCTAATACCACAGCAGCGGAACACGCAGTGTAGGAGTGCTACAGAACACAGGAGCGATTGAGCTTGATAACAGTGATGATGATGATGATGAGTCAGTACATAGTTGATCATCAAAGCTGGAATAAGGGCACGACTTGGATAGTAATAGTGAAAGTGACAGTAATAGTGAAAGTGACGGTGATGGCGAAGATAAAGACGATGCGGATGAAGCCCCTTTCGAATCGAGGATCAAAGGCCAGTGTGGCTAGGGAAATGTCACTTACTTAAAGGTAAGTTGATCGCATTTGCCTACATTATTTCACGGTATTATTATGTCTATTCAACAAGATTCAACTAGAACAACCTATTCATATCAAAACTAAGAATATGTCCGTGCTGGGTATATATTATGCAACTCGAGTGGTTCTTTCCCCTGTGACGGCACACTATCAATACAAATGAGCGCAGCTTTTTATTCAAGCCATCACCCAATATTGGCAACGTCTGTGGCAGGACTGATCGTCCGGCATCTCGGACAGGCCACGAGCCCCACCTCAATATGCACCTTCAAACCCGCACGGCACTTCCAGCAGCGCACGACCTGGTCGTAGGGTCCCATGGGTGTCTCGTCCACCGAAACCCCCGCCCATGCCTCGCTGTCGAGATCCTCCTCCCTCTTTTGCTCATCCTCCTCCTCATCCGGAGCGGTGTCCACAAACTTGCCCAGGCAAATTTCCCCATTTCCGCCATTCTGCATCCCCTCCCCATGGCCACCAAACGATAGGGGGAGAGGCAGTGGTTCCCCCAGTTCCGGAAGAGCTGGTTCTTTCTTCATCATTGTGCTCCGAGACACGGGGGGTGCATCCCACACCATCATTGTTGGCAGTACCTTTTTCTCCCTGCGTTCCAACCCTGTTGATGCCAGTATGCGTTCTCCCTCGGCATACTCTCGTTCCATCTCCTCATATTTTCCAGACTCGCGCAAGTTATACCCCAGTTTTTCTGTTAGTGCATCTTGCACCTGAGACACGGCCTCGATGCGCTTAATTTCCAATTCCAACGGATCCGTCTCGCCAACATTAAAGGTTCCCCCAGTCTCGATGGGGCCACCTACTCGGTAAACTCCAGGACGAGACGGTGCCGGCTGGCATGGCACCCATGATCTTCGATGACTGCTACGCCCGCTCCCTCCAGAGCGGCGAGCCGAGCGCTGCCGCGACATACTATCGGAAGGTGCCTCCGAAGCGGCCGCCGCAGCCATTCTCGCATCGGCGGCGGATTGACGGTTTTCATTTGTCGCACGGTTGTTCTCCCGTATCATTTCAATGAGCTCGTGTTCGGGAGCGTCCGGCATGATTTCGCGCAAGGCAGCGAGCTCGTCCTCGGAGGGACGATAGGCGGATGTCGCTGAATTGGATGTATCACGTCCAACATTCGTCTCATCGTTGCCAGTAGCGGGGTCGCTGCGGCTGACTGGATCATTACCGCCGCTCGTTTCATGGTCGCTCTGTCTTATGCTGTTTTCGGGGGTTGCAGCTGGATTATGTTGGGACCCGCTGGACGAGGAAGCAGCTGGATCGGAGGAATTATCAAAGTCGTCTCGGTTGGTTATGGATATTCTTGTCATCTTGGATTTGATCGAGTCGCCACTGAGCGCTGCACTGAATTGAAGATAGAGGCGCTGCGAGAGGGCGGGGGGTTGTTATGGCCAAAATTTTAGCATTGTGCATGTTGGGGGGTCAATAATAAGGGGGTGCTACATTTGATGCAAAATAGACTAAAGGCAACAGGATGGACCTATTCTCCTCGTTGAAAATTCCTAAGTAAGGTAATGAATATTTCCCCTTCGGGGTTATATTTTAGTATAAATTATACACCCATATACCAGTCATGAGAGGAGTCGTGGTGAGTCCACGTCCCGCGGAACGAGAAGTAGGATCGCCTTATTTTCGCGTATCGGGGACTAACATTGTCATATTTAGGTTGTGCTTCACAAGCAACAACTTGGCGGTTCAAACACTACACATTCACAAATAATAATAATCAACAACTTTATTTCAACGGCCGCCCCACTGTCAAGAGTTGTCGTCGAGACGAACAGAATGCAATGACAATGATGACCTCCCCACCATCACGGCGGTCGCCTCGCTTGGCCAAGCATGGGCTTCATCCTACCCCTCCCTCGAAGGCCACTGTAGCTAAGGATGTGCGGACCCAACATCATGACGTTGGCGGTGAGCCGTCGGACAGGATGACGACTCCTATCAGAGGCAAGAAGACAAACGGCGTCAAGATTGTCAAAACCCCCGAGCCGGCGGCGGTGAGATCTCCTCGCTCGACTAGGACACCAACTCGCACTGGCAAATCCAGTGTATTAGAGGGGAAGAAAAGTCCTAGAAATAACGCTGCTGCGGGAGGACCTAGAACCACTCGACAAACAAGGAGGAGGGCCGTGACCATCTCACCCAGAACACGTGGGCGTGCGATTGCCAGCATTTTGGCATCTCCCGGCGAATTTGCTGGGACGAAGAGTAGATTTTTATCGCCCAGCAAGAGGTCCTCGGCAGAGGCTACGCTGCACAACGTAGTGAAGGCTACAAAGAATGGGAAAAAACGATCTATAGATGATGTCAATGGTGTAGGGGGAGATCATTTGTCAGTCCAAAGGAGGAAGCGACGGAGGAAAGCAGCCAGTGAGGCAAACGAGAAGGTCCGAGACATATGCCAACTGGATGAGTTTGATGACCTCAATAATCTTACAGATGCTGACAAAATACCCTACAACAAGCCAAGCAAGGGAAAGAAGAAATCAGTGAGCGATTTGGCTCTTGGCAAAACAAGCCAGCCATCAATAATTTCTTCAAACACCGCTGATAAACCTCCTGTCACTGTGGATACCTTTATTCCCAAGGGGAAAATTGAGGAAAGGTGGTTTCGTAACTTGAAAGCGTGGGCTAGTTCCCAAGATGATGGGCCAAGCACTGGTGTATTATCTGAGCACACCTCATCAATACAAAGATGGGTCAAGGAACAAAGGACACAATATCGATTATTGCGACAAAATAAGAAAACGCAAATGACGCAGGACAGGATAGCTTTGCTGGAGGGCGCTGGATTCAGCTGGGAGGTACATAAATGGAGAAATGCAACAAGGAGTGAGTCAGAAAAAGTAGCAGCTGGCGAACGGGCTTCGAGCTCCGCTGCAGCTCCAGGATGTGCTTCTACAATCAATGAGGAAGAAGGGAAGAGCAAGAGCAAAGTGGCATCTAAGCCAGTTGGTAAGCATGGTGATGAGGTGGATAAAGCTCGAATTGACAGTCCATCGAAGAGGAAATCACCTCGTAAGAGCTTACAAACACAGTTCTACCACAACCTTGAAAGTGGCTCATCAAATGAAGCTAAAGATGGTGGGGAGAGCAAAACATTATCAAGTCCATCTAAGAGAGAATCGCGTGGCAAAGAGCAGTCACACACGCAGAGAACAGGCTCCAATGCATTAGCTCCTTCATCTACCTCCAGTTCCAGTGGGAAGCAATCGAGCCCTTCAAAAAGACGGTCTCTCTCAACCCCCAGTGAATCGTTGGCATCATTGTCAGCTACTGCAGGCAAACAATTAGCTGCCAAGGATAAGCAAAAACAAGGAAAGAAGAAGAAAAGGAGCCGCCGCCATAGCACTTCATCGCTATATGCACTTGAAGTGCAGACGGACATCTCGACAGGAGATAGCAAGGGAGGCAGGTCCAAAAATGGATCGAGTTCTTTGAGCCATGAAGAATTGAAGCAGGTGCTGAGTACGAGTAAGAAAAAGCCAGCTAGGAAGAAATCAAATGGTGGGACAGCTAAGAAAAATGGGGTCAGTAAGCCGTCAAAAACTGCTCATATCAAAGGGGGTACAGATGAAAATACTTCTCTCACTGGGAAAAAGTCAGATACAGCAAATCCAAAAGCTGGCATTGCGCCTGCCGATGGAGAGATGGATAATAAAGATGCAAAAGTGCCCTCTACTACTGCTGTGGAAAAGTGTCTTGCAAATCCAACGCTGCAGGAATCTCCACTTCAAGTCAGAAAGTTACTGCCATCCCTGTCAGATGATACATCTGAGAAGAGTCATGCTCAGAATGTGATTCAGGGATCAGATTCAAAAGAAAAGAGTGCTGATGATGTTGTTCCGGAATCGATGTGTGTCACGAAGTTACTTCTGTCGTGCTTGTCTGAAGACAGCATGGAGAAAGGGAAAAATAAAGGTTGCTCGAGTCAAGAGGCAGATATCAAGTCGTCTGAAAAGAAAAGTGACAACCACAACCACAGTCAGCCCCCCAGGTCATCAAATGCACAAGAACCAAGAGAGCCAATATCGCTTGTAGGACACTCTAGTGGTGATGAGGTTGGCGGCACAAACACGGCCCAGTCCAAATCTTCAGCACTGAAGTCAAACCAGGAAGAAACGTTCATTCTACCCTCGCCAGTGGGTAAGGAGTCAAATGGAACAAATAATGCGCTCAGATCTCATTCTGTGAATGGCGAAGGGCCTCGTTGGAATGAGCAGGCAGAAAAGAAAGCTGTTCAGATAGAACACGCCTCAGCGGAAACTGCAACTCAGCAAAGGGAAGCACAGGCAAATAAAAATGACTCTGCTGGTCACATGGCTCAATCTTGGGAGGGTGGGAGCCAGAAGTCGGCAAAGCTCCAACTAAAGCCAGCAGATGGTCACCCGCTGCAACCTACCCAATGGACTTGTGATGTTTGTCAAGAGGCAACTTTTGATAATTATGATGATGCTGTGGCTCATGAAAAGAACTGCATCGTATCAAGTCGTAACTGTGCTGAGACCGACAAAGAACAAAATGCGGCCGCAGATCCTGGAAAGAGCTGTCAACCTATTGATAATCAAGGCAAATCCGCCCCCAAGCCAAAATACCCAGAGTCCGAGGGGTTGCTTGCTCTTACAGTCAACCCTGCTGAAGAACCTACCTCACTAAGGGAAGAAAATGAGCCTTCTACATCATCAGATGCTCACCCAGAACCAAAAGAGAGCTGGACTTGTGATGTGTGCAAGGAGGCTACCTTTGAAGATTATGAGGAAGCTGCCGCGCATGAAAGGAGCTGCAATGTCACAAGTAATGCACAAGAAGGAGAGGAAGAAAATGAAGCTGATGTTTTGGAACAGAGAAAGCATGATTCACCTGTTGGTAATGAACTGCCTAGACTTTTGACTGTCGCAAAAGATGGCTTTGCGCAGCAGCAACAGAGCACGACTTTGGATGAGAATGAAAGTGGTGCATGTGGGGTCAGAGTATCATCCACCACTAGAAATGAGCATTCGATTCATCATGCTGACAATGAGGCCACAACCGCCCAAACCAAACGTTCTTCGTTGGCCTTAAACAATGCAAGGGATGTCTCACTTCCAACCATAGCGACTCAGGGGGGTAATGAACTATTCCTTGAAGCAAGTGACAAGCATGGCAAAATTCAGTCAACTCCCACACAAAACAGAGAACAAAATGACGAGGCTTCGTCTCTGTTTTCTCCCCTGTCATTGACATCACCACTTGATGGCAATGGTTTTCATCATCATGACAAAACCCAAGAATTTCAGGGCGGTCCTAATGAGTCAGCTAAAGATGGTTTGTTCTCTTCGTCTTATTTGAATGGAACACCATCTCAGTCCACTCCTCAGCCAGCTCCTGTTAGTAGGAAAGAATTGGCTACAGAGCTTGTGAATCCATCCACTCTGAGCTTGGTCACAAATAATGTTGCTTCACAAAATGAGAACCTGAATGTTGCACTTTCATCAGGAACATTGAGTGAGTCACAGCTTCAAATGATTGTTGCAGAAAAAAGATACCAGGAAAAAATGGCAAGATATGGTCGTATCGAACTAGAAGCAAAGATGGTTACCAAGAGGATGCTTGAAATAGAGAAAAGCCTGAAAGGTCTGAAACCAAGCACGCCATTTGATGGTGTCAGCATTGAGGGGCATGGATCACCAAGGCTCTACCATGATTCCAAATCAAAACCTTTATCACAAAAAGATCATACCTTTTCACATCACTACGAGTCTTCAGAGGAAGAATATAGCAGCCAATATAACGACCCATTGGGGAGGAGTTCGAATGAAGTTGAGTCAAACATTTACTCTGGGAGGAAGTCAAGCAGAAGACTGGACACTTATGAAAGATCAGTGAAGAGGGTGGAAGTACGCTCAAGATCTCGTCATCGTGAGAGTGGAAGAGATGTCTATTCAGGAAGACATGATGATTCAGAATTGCGAGTAGAGAGCTCTAGGAGATCGAAAAAGTTTGATCACCATCGCGCTGAGCACATCAGTTCACCTGAGAGATATTCTGACGAGCTGATCAATGATACTTATCATTCACATGACAAAGGTATTAGATCACATAGTGGCAGAACTCGAGAGTTATCCAAAGAGAGAAGCGTAAAATCAGGTTCCAGAAGATCTAGTTCAAAAAGAAAGCAGAGATTGTCACATCTTGATGTGGATATAGATGACTATGATAGCCATTATTCACGAGACAGCAAAAACAGAACGAAGGTCGATAGATCTCCAGCGTTTGCTGAAGAGAGACCCTTTACATCAAAATCGAGAAGATCTCCTTCAAAAAGAAAACAAAAAATGCCCCACCATGGATCTGGCGTGAAAGATGATAGTCCACAACGCAACAAAAAGAGGTCCAAAGGAGACAGTATTCCAGTGTTTGCAGGAGGGGAGTCCGTTGGAGATGACTCAAGAAAACATCCATCTGATAGAAAACGAGCAGTGTCATCCATGTACTCTGATGTGGATGAAGTGAGCGTGGGAAGAGCTGCTGCCCATCAAACAGACAGGATTGTTCAGGAAGAGCTGGCGGTACATTCCACGAAATCTTTGGGAAAACCTAGTCATCAACTAACCAAAAGCAATTCGAAAAGCCCTATCAAGGAGAGGGCGACACAACTAGATGAAAAAATAACAAACACAGATGACAGATTAGATTCTGACACTGCATCAACGCACCAGTCTTCAGTGCCCCAAGGCAGTGAACCAACAGAAGAAAAAAACGCTGTTTCAGCAACTAAGAAAAACAATATCAACGACGGGGGCCCAAATCAGCAAGTCAACCAAAGTAGAGATCCACTGTATTGGCTAGCTGGTGGAGAGAATAGTTCAGATGATGAGAGCTGGGACTTTGATGGTCCGATGATCCTTCCTCCTCCTCCTATTTAGAAGGTAACCTACCCATACATCTTGGATATATTGTACGCAAGGTGCTTCCAGTTTGTAGGCTTTGGCTTTGTCTCTGTCTCCGTATATCTACCTCTTCATACAAATAATGTCATCTAAATCATGATTATCATTTTGCTACCATATGCTGCTAAAGCGAAGAGGCTCTACCTGACAGTGACTGATACATACTTCATCTAATTCATTGGTTTATTTGAAGGCTTTTGGTTTCTTTCAATCACATTTAGTAAACATTTACTTGAGTTAATCTCATAAATTCTATGTTATCACATGACAAATACACGTGGATGTATGTACATGCACGGAAAATACACACAAGCTCTCATCGAAAAGGGCATTAAGACTTCTTTTTGAACGACAGCATCTTCCCCAATGATTTTTTCTTTTTCAAGGACGGTTTTGTTGGGACTGACAACGATGGTATTGATGGCCCTGATGGCATACCCTGCCGGGAGGAGGAAGCCTTGGAAGAGGAGGTCATGGAAGCTCCTGACGTTTGGTTGGACTGTACAGGAACCGGTGAATTGGTATACTTTGGTGATGAACGAGTTGCACGTTTAGGGCTCTTTGGGGAGTTGTTACCAAACAGGCGTGTGGATACACCTGGGGATGATGGCGGAGTGCCCACCTTGTTGGAGCTCTTGATCTTCGAGAACAAACTACGCTTGCTCTTTTGAGAAGTTGTCTTGTCATTCTTCTTAGGCGACACGGAGGTGTCCGTGACCTCAAAGCCCTCCTGAATAATGGACCCTGGCACTGGACGAAGCGGCCCTACGTACCGGAGGAAAGTGAGCTCCACACCTGTGTTGTTTGGTGTGCTGGATATGTTGGATGCCACCTCATCTATGGTTGTGTGGACAGAGCTGCTCCCATTGATGGCGGCAAGCTGGTCACCATGTTGCACGCCCTTTTTGGCGCCGTTGCCGTCAGGGACTACTCGGGACACCCACACACCGATCTCATGCTCTTGGAATAGTACTATTGAGACAGCATCATGGAGTTTTGAGTGAGCCAAAAAGTGTGAAGAGGAATGCATGCAAAAACAAAGCACACGCAAACTATGAACACTCACAACCAAGTGGAAGAGTGACCGTCACAACAACAAACTTAATATCGGTCAAGACGTTAATCTCCTGTGTTTCATCATACTCCACGCCCTGGACATGGTGTATGGCCCGTGCAGCGGCCAGAGCCTGTTGCAACAAGTAGCTGTCCTCGTCCTCCTGGTATGTTGTTGAGTCAGCATCGTAGTCGCTGTAGTTTGTTCCAATGGCTTCGCTCGCCAGAGATCTTCCATCCTGAAATTGGAGAAGGTGACATTTTGTGGAGCAAAACCAAAATGATGTGCGTATTGAGCTAGCTCAAGTGCAAAACAACAGTGCCAAATAAAGAGTACCATACACTCACCTCTGTCTCGGCATCCCTTGGAAAAATAATGTTGCGCATGTACCCAAGCCAATCATACTCTGATCCATCTGTCTTTTCCGTCTGCCTAGTGGACTGCACTGTTGACTCTCCATAAGTACCGTTATCATCCTCATCATCATCTGTTTCATGATCATCTGTTATCAATGACCTACTTTCAGTCCCTGCTGCTAGGTCGCCTCCCGTGCTTTCCACACTGCTACCAACATCTCGACGTCCTCCTCCTACTCTTTGCTCATTCTTATCCTCGGTCTGGGTATCATTGGCATGTGCCACGCCAAACAGTCCTCCCCATGTTGCTGCCATCATAGTCACCGCATTATCAATCTGGCCTATCAATCCCAAATCCTTTTGTTCCTGATCTTTGTTCGTGATATCCTCACTCTTCTCGCTCTTGTACGTGGCACTGTCGGCATTTGTCGAGTCATCATACGTGTCCGCCTCACTGCCCTCTTCAGTGCCAGCTCCTCCTCGAGAAATTTGCCTATCCACTGCAGCCGCGGCGTTGGCGAACTCTCCAATCTTTTCAGAGGGAAGTGAAGAGGCTGCAGTGGATGTCCCTGAAACGGCGGACTTGGTGTCATCTGTGCGACTGTTGACATCAAGCTTGCTGTCCGTGAGACTGTCATCCTCCTCCTCATCATCATCATCATCGTAGTGGTATCCATTGTAATCAGGAGACTCCACTGAGCTCTCCTCTGGAGCAGTATAAGTGTGAATCTGATTCTCGCTCTCTGCCACAAAAGATATTCTCTTCTTACGCTTTTCATCCAATCCAGCGGATGCTGCCGACACTGCCGACTCAGCCTCTGTCTCGGAAGCAGGTGAAGTCTGTACCCTCTTCATCAACGCCGCTTCCTCCTGCGCCCTCCGTGCTGCCTCCAACGTAAACTCTGATTGGTCATTGGTATCCCCACTCTCCGCGCCCTCAATGCCCAACGTTCTCTTCTTAGTCTTATCAGCCTGTTTCAATCCTCCCTTGATCTTGGCAAAGATGCTCGTGGGATCGGCATTGGGCTGAAGCTGCTGGCTCATGGCCTGCTCGCGTTGTTTCTCTGCCATGGCGGCGTGCGCGGATGCCGCTGCAGCAGCTGCGGCTGCCTGCTTCTTTTTCTTGTCAAATTCAAAGATACTATCCTCATCGTCTGACAGTGGACTGGCAGAGAATTTTGGGTCGACATCGAATTCTACATCCTTGCCTTGTTTTGACCCGGCAAAGTCGCTCTCGGCATCGTTGGCAGCTTCGGCAAACGCGCTGGACTCGGGCTCAAAAGCCTCAAAGACACCGGCATCAAAGTGCTCATTGGTGGCCGAGCTCCAAGGATGAACCTTGGTCACTTTTGGTTGCAGTTTCATCTGAGTCTGCTGCTGCTTCTTCTGCGACTGCGGCGAAAGCAGCGGAGGACTAGGTTGCTGCTGACTTCTGCTTTGACCCTGTACCTGCAAATCCTCATTAGCCGCACTAACATCGTCCGTCGCGACCGACACATTCTCCCTCCACTCGGCCTCGGCCCTATCCCACTCTTCCAACGCCTTGGCATTGGCCGCGGCAGAAATTTCCGATGCCTGATGCTTAAAAGGATTCTGACTTCCGAATGAATTTTCCTTGTCGTTACTCGCTCCCACTCCAGTGGTGCCAAAGCTTGTACCAAACGCACTACCCGATTCAGCCGCAATGCCAGACGATGCTCCTGCGGTGGTTGTTCCAGCGGCACTGCCACCAGCGGCACTAGCACCAAAAAGGGAGGCGGTGTTGTCCCCCCACGTACCCCATGTTGCAATGGAATCTTCAATACCTCCCTCCTCGATACTACCCATGTTGTTGTTGTTATCCTCATCCCATGACTTGGAGGCTCGAATTTTGTGCCTTTGTTGCTGCTGCTGCTGCTGGGAGCCGCTGGCGCCATTGCCACTGCCGAGATCGTCCCATATCAAGTTCCTCGTGAATGAATTGCTGGCAGCAACATTATTATTGCCAATGGACCCTACATCCTGACTATCCCAAGATTTTGATAGTCCCATTCTCGGTGGGCTCAGAAACCTCGAGCCAGAATCTTTCTTCATTCCACTACCAATGCTATCCTCAAAAGGATTGCTTGATGAAGGATGCTGTCCAAGCTCCTGCTGACCTCCCGTAAGCTGCGAAACCTCTTCATCTGTAGCACTATCTGACGTGGTAAACTTCCGTGCATGTGCGGCAATTCCACGCATGGCACTCGAGGCAATACTTCCCTGATTGTGAATGCCACTACTGCGTATACCACTGCTACTGTGGTCGCTGAGCATGGAGGATTCCTGCTGCTCCTCCTCATTCTCCTCTTCGGGTATGTCATCCTGGTAATGCATGGCATGTCGTGGATCCCTCCTTCGACCACTGCTGACCTTGCCACTGTTAGTGCTGCCGCCACCAACAGCGCCTCCACTGCCACCACTGACAATAGAACCTTCCTCTGCACCAGCGGCAGCCTTGTCAACATTGTCAATAATCACCCTAGCCTTGTGATGACCCCTCCTCTTTTTAGCCTTCAAATGAGCATGTTTTTTCACCACCGGCGTGCCATACAGTGCTCGTTCCGAATCAACAGTTTGATTCTCATCACCGACAGTTTCAGAGGAGGCTGTCCTACTCTCGGATGGAGAACCACTTACAGCGGCATCACTGTCCATCCTCCTTTGAGGAGTGCGTTGAGGCGGTGGGGCACCCGCTCGTGGCAGGAGAGGTGGCACGGCATCTCGACCCTCAGCTGCACCATCATTTCCTCCATCAAAGGTACCGTTCCCATCAAATGTACTGCCCTCATCTTTTTCGGTATGATATTCAAAATCATAGTGATTCATCATTAATGATGGAGGTTCCTCCTCCTCTGAAAAAGCAGCCTTACCATTGCCACCTTTTTCGCCTTGAAGGATGGGCAGACTGATTGCATCCATCTCTGCATTCTCATCCTCCTCCTCCTGCTGCTGCAACTGCTGTGACTCCTCTTCCGGATCATAAACAAAGTTGTGCTTATTGCCCTCAATAGTATTCAACATGGGAGATACCCTTTGCACATGATTGTTCTGCATACCATTATTATTTGCCAATTGCTGGCTTGGAAAGTTCTCATTGGAAAAGTCTTGCTGAAAGTATGGTGATGCCCTGTGACTGGCATGCACCCCGGCACTGTTCATTTGTGTGTTCATTTGGTTTGCAAATGGATCAAATGCACTGTTCTGCTGCCCCTGTGCTTGATGATGTTGTCCCTGCTGCTGATTCTGATGTCTATTACCCAAATGCTGCCTATCCAACTGCTGCTGCTGCTGATGATGACGATGCCTATCCAACTCCGCCATCTCATCATCCTCCACCACCTCTTCCTGCTCCTGTTCCACCTCCTCCTCTGGTTTCTCCGTAAACGAATCATACCTCCTACGAGGTCTATTCGGAACACGTGCCGGATGACGCGGCGCCAAGTAGGAAGTATAATTGCCCTGATATCGTGTGGCTGATTCAAAGGTGGATGTTTCATTGTAGTTGTAGGGTGAAGGAGATCGATTGCCAATGTGTCCTACTGGTCCTGGGACTGGTGAGTGTGTGCCATGTTGGTGCTGCTGATGAGGTACTTGAGACTGAGGCTGCTGGATTTGGTGAGGGTGTACCCCTCCGGGTGATGGAGGATGAAGCTGTTGGGGATGGTATTGAGGTGAGGGTGACGGTGACATACCCCTCTGTTGTTGCTGTTGCTGTTGCTGTTGCTGTTGATAGACTTGTGAAGGAGATGGAGATGGTCCCCTCTGCTGCTGTGACTGATGCTGCTGTTGCCAATGAGATTGAGAGTGGTTATCCCCGACATACTCTCCCGAGTTATCAAGAGTGTTGATCCCTCCTCCAGGGCTGCCATATCCCCTTCGTCGATTGATCGGTGGAACACGCTGATGAACCTGTTGTTGGTGATGCTGTGGTGCGTGTTGCTGTTGAGCCTGCGAAGGTTGCTGCTGCATCGACTGTGGCTGATGTTGCTGTTGTTGCATCAGAGGTGGATCAGCCGAAGGAGGCGCAGGCCTGGACAGAGCCCCACCTACAGCAGCCTTCTTCTTAGCAAGAGCAATCGCCGCAGCATTATTATTCCGAGGCGAAATGACTGCATTCCGTGGCGAGGGCCTATTGCTATTGTTCCCAGCCGAAGAGGCAGATGTTGGACTTAGGACGGACTTCTCACGTTTCTTTTTCATGCGCATGTGAGCGCTTGCTACGAGACTCATGATTGCTGTTTATTGTTTTGTTTGGATGTTGTTGTTGCCCTCTCTGACTTATTGGTTATTGTTCAATTCATGCATTCATCCAGCAACAGAGTGTCAAGAGATGATCATGCAGAACAACAACTTGGTCTTTCAAGTGAATGCTCACGACCAAAGAGAGACATGAGATGTGCACAAGTTGTAATGATACTCCTCATCAGCGGTTTTACCATTCCCATTCTTCTTTTACGGCGGCATTAATATATTTCGGCCACCATTGCAATCATGGTTCTCTTCCGTCTGCCTACCGCCTACCGCGAGACCTCCTTGCATCTCCATGGTTGCATCTGTTAGACCGGATTTTTGTTTTTCTCGGAAACGTGTTTTCGAGAATTGTTTTCTCGTGAACGTGTAAAAGTCTTTTTTCAC
>JALLOX010000101.1:0-16184 GCA_036939695.1 Thalassiosira ordinaria | reverse complement strand
CCTCATCTAACTCATTGTTGGCCCATCCACTGTCATCATGTAGCAGAGCATCACAAGGTTGGTAACTGTAGTGTTTCATGCAGGGATCAGACCACCGTGGCGGATACAACAACCCCCAAACCTACGTCGGCGAAGACGCAAAAATCTACGACTCGCAAACGTGCCACAGCCACCACGTCCCGTGCCAAAGCAACCGAAGCAACCAAAGCATCTCACTCAACATCTGCATCTTTGAAAAATAAACGAACACCTCCAACAACGGCAAAGAAGGGCGGCTCCAATAAAAAGGCAGGCACACGCCCTACTTGCGAGCAGAATCGACGTGCATGCATAAACAATGTTATCAATGAAAATTGCCGCAAATCAACATTTCATGACAAAGTTTGGGGGAAGCTAAATCTGGATGAGGTCGCATTCAACAAGTTTCATACTACCATGACAAAACAAATTAATCAACGGTTCCAATGCATCAATATTTCGGAGGTAAAGCGCCAATCCACGCTTGGTCTGGGGACGCGCTCGTCGGCGGCCAGTGAGGAACTCCTTGTTGATGAGGAGGCTAAGATTGCCGAAACAACAAGTGTGAAGCGGCTGTCCAGATATCATTGGGAGGATCTCCTTGGTCTCAAGAAAGTAGATGCACACGACGAAGTGGGGCGACCAGCCGCTGAAGATAGCCAAGGAGCAGCACGAAAGGGGCATCGCCGGAGATCAGGTCTCAATAGCTGGCAAAAAGTTCTATTGCCTAAAGGCCAAGATATTGCATGCCAATCTGCACCACGAGGCGAGGAGTGGGGACCTCTCCAAAAGCGACCTCGAGAATTGCTTCGATACAAGTGATGGGTTCTCTGTTCAATTTGCAGGAACCAGCCACACCATGACTTTTGCTTGGAAGCATTTTGTCGAGATGTGTGATAATCTCTATCTTTTCGGGCCGCCATTTGACTCCTCGCGCCGTTACAATCTGATGTTTGGGAAGGGGAGAGCGAGTTATGAATTACTCAAAAAAATATACTGGGATATTGGCCGCGAGACTTTCGGCGATGCCTATTCATCTGCCGCCCCCACGTTGGCTTATCAGGCAAGGGTGTTGGAGCTAAAAGAGAGAGATCTTGCCGCTGAGCGAGAGAGAGATGACCTGTTGCGATTCGACGAGACAAAGAAGACAGAGCTTTTCTTCCGCGTGCTTGATAGGACATGCAGGCGAATGTTTTTTGAAGGCATCCTGTACTTCAGAGATCAGAATCAGCCCATTATGCCACTGGAAACCTATGATACATTTGTGTTGCAAGCCAAGGTGGTGATGCCTCGATTATGGAAACACTTCGCTGCTTTGTGAAACGTACAGGGCGATCCAAAATGGAAAGAAGCCGAAAAGATTAGAAAGGAACGGGAGAAATCAGCGAAGGCTAACGGTGAGGAAACTGGAAACAACACTGAAGGTGAAGCCATTAAGGTGTCGCCGAGGGAGCGGCAGGTATTGAGTACGATCCTAGCCCTGCGGCGAATGCGAAACAAACAATCACTCAAATGGTGGTCATTAATCCAAGCGGTGGCCTTCTATGGTTGGGGCGTTGGAAGAACTGCTCTTGACGCATCTACTTTTTGGGGGATGGTCTGTAGCTCAAAGACTCGGGAACGGAGTATTGCATTGCTTACAAAGAATCTGGTTGAGAAGCGAGTGCGATACTTCTCTGATTTCAAGGCCATCATGTTCATCATTGATAATTACAAGGAAAGTGTCAAAACTAGACATATGCGGGGTGGCCATTCTTCCGGTCACATGTCCGGCACGCATGAGATTGCTAATTATATCATTCCCTTTGAAGACACTACTTGGGATGGTCGACATGTTGAGTTGGAATATTCCCCAGACCAAAGCATACCTTCTCCTTTGCTCATGCCTCAATACAAGAATGAGATCCATCGTAGCCTTGCAGACTTCTTGCTCAACCACCATAATCTGCCAACATTGAATGCACCTGACTTCTCGGGAGATAGAGTGAGGGCGTACAACAAGACACAACACTCTGCCCGATGGCTGAGTCAGGTGAACCGTGTATTCCGTGTACAGTCGGGGGGGACTGACATGTTTTCTGACTGCCCAGAGGATATCAATCAGTCCCATCTCAAAACTTTTGCTGATGACTGTGCCGAGGACGGAGTATCAAGACTATTTCAGGCTGCAAGCAAGATGCAGCGCGTTGCCTCCAACATTGCCTTCCCTACTAACAAAAAGCCGACGCTAGTAAACTACATGGGTGTAGTAGGTATCTCCGAGGCTGGCTCACATGAGTGTGGTCCTCTGGCGTTAGACTTGTGCTACAAGTTCGGAATACTAGTGCGTGTTGAGAGTGGTATGTTTGACTTAGCACCCGACTGGGAGGAAAAGAGGTGTTATGTTGTAGGTGATGTCAAAACTGTGGACAATATCGACAAATTCATACGGGACCTGGTGACAAGGCCTATATATCAATGAATGAATACTCGGACTTGGCCGAGAAGTTTGCTAAGGCGCTGATGCGATTGGTCATTGTTCCCGGTGATTGGCATGCGAGCTTGGCAATGTTGCAGGCGATTCTTAATATTTGGTGGGACGATTTGTTATATCCAATTATGAACGCCCTGGAATGGAAGGGTATCTACAAGGACGGGAGGAAATGTTACTTCCAGGCTTGTCAACTTGTGAAGTTTACCTTCGAAATGCTGGTTTCTATCATGATGCATTCATTTGTATCTTCGAATTACGAATCCCTCAGACAGAGTTTCACCGAGACTGAGACTGATTTGAGCAAGGAGAATTGGGTCTGTTTTGTTTCAACAAAATTCGAGGACTGGATTGCTGACCTTTGCCACTCGGATGATCATTGGCTTAAGACTTGTGCTATGTTTGTGACCATGTCTGAGGACCTCTTTGCATTCATTGACTCGTACCGCGGTGGCGATGCTATTGGAATTGATGAGGGATATCACAAGTTTACTCCCATCTTTCGTGCAACTGGGGCTCGTCGTTATTTGGAGAGGACTTGGCGACAAGACGAACAACAATACAAATTGATTCCATACCGCATGACAGAGGAGCTGAGACGCCATAGAACTGCGAGCAGCTACGACGAGAAGCATGACAAGCCTGATAAGGCGTTGGACGAGTCGATGGAGTTAGCCAATCGCTACCTTGAACAAATGCCGAAGGCCCGAAGCACAGATGGGTTCTGTGATCAGGGAGATCGTGTTGGTATATCCATCATGTGCAAGCGGCTCTTACTGATGGTAAACAGTATGTCCTCTGCAGAGCGCAAACAGATAGTCTACAGATCAGGTTCTAGTCCGAAATGTCTTGCTGAGAAACTACTCATTTACACCATCTTTGCTATGCTGGACACTTCGCAGCTGCGAATCGGACGCAGATTCACGCGAGGTTTCGTTTCGGCAGTGAAGGCTGCTGCAAAGAAAAAGGTGAGCGTGAAGGATGCAAAGTTTGACGCCCGCTTTAATGGCAGTAAGCAGGACATAGTGTATGATTTCCAAGACGTTGTTGGCCTTATCATGGATACAGTCAATCCCGTGACTGCTGAGGTTGACGATGAAGAAGAGGAAATAGAGGATTCTGAGAAGGGAAAGCCAGCCGATAAGACACAACTTGAGAAAATCATGGAGAAAAATGATAAATTGTTTGAAGCTCAGGATGCACTTGATGATGCAGAGGTGGAGAGGATTGAGTTGAACGAGGCCGCGGAACGTGAATCAATCTTGAATGTGGAAAGTTTGGAGAATCCACCCGAATCTGACGTCGAAGAAGATTGTATCAGTGATGATAACTCAGTTGATTCTGAAAAGGATCAAGAGTGCGAGAGTAATGCTGATGCCGTGCCAGAGGCTGAGAATAATACCAATGATGTGCATGAGAATACCATGGATACCGGAAAGAAATCGAATAAGAAAGTTGCCGAGGAGAAGGATGAGGTTGTTTCCAAGCGATATGGGTTCTGCCGCTTCATTGTAGATAATCCATGGGATATTGGTCGTGAGCGTCTTGCAAAGGACGATATAAAGACATTGCGAAAAAAGGCAGCGGACAGAGTGAAAAGGAAAAGGGCTATGGGCCTTGCCGTTGCAGCTTCTGCAGGGTCTTCAACAGATCAGTCAACATGTGAAGTAAAGGAGGACTTGAAGAACGATTTGGCGCCATGGCAAAATCATGCTATGAAACTATTTCCGGACATGTATGGAACTACTTAGATTTAGTCTTCTTCTTTCTACCTTTCTTCTTTTTCTTCACTGGGGTCTGCTTCTTAATTGTACTGAGGGGATGGTTCCTATTTTGTGTTTGATCAGAAAGATAGATACCCTCCCACTTACTGTCATCATTGTAAACGTACTCAGGAATAAAGGAGCCACTATCCTTTTTGCATATTACCCATTTCAATTTACCACTGTGCCTTTCAACACCAATCATACCAGCAACATACAATTGGAGAAATAGTGCCTCCACATTGTATTGGCGCACACTGGATTTAGCACGGTCAAATATAGCTTTGATCCAATGTTCTGCCGCCCAAATCTTATCCATCAAATTGTCAATTGTGGCATCACATGGGAACCCCTCGACATGCTGGAACCAATTGCTCGGAGTTCTCACCATTTCTCCCTCCGCGGCCTTTTCACTGAACAGCAGAGCCGACATTGTCTGGCCACTCCAAGATTTGGACAAAGGTACAATAGCGATTGTTCACACCTAGGTCGGCAGCGGCAGTAGCAACACAAGCTTGTGGATTAAAACCTTCCACAATAACATTCCTGCAGAAGATGTTGATCAGGTGAAATTTTTGACTCTTGTCTTGACTCCCATGCACATGCACTACATCAACTGTTTTGTCGAGTGCGTCTAGCCTGGATTCCAAAGCCACCACAATTTTGAATGAGAGTGACCTAGAATTGGAAAATACATACACACTTCCTTCGCCTCCCTCCAAGTATTCCACAACCTCGTCAAGGTGGCGCGAGTACTCGGAGCTAATTCTAACACGGATGTGAATGTTGTCCTGTTGGAAATCCTCTGCTGATGCCCACGTCGTAGTCTCTTCAGTAAACTGTACATTTGTCAATTTCTCCAATACATCCTTGTCATGAAGAGATAGGGTGGCAGTGAGCGCGAGGAAGAAGGGATGGTTACTCCGACTGAACAGCTTTCCGAAGAGGGTTTCAGATATTTTTCTAATCTCAGGACGGAAGCTGCCCCCGTGCTGAGAGAACAGATGTGCCTCGTCAAGCATAACGGAACGCAGAGTTTTGCATTTTAGGAGGCAGTCGACGAAGTCCTGGTGGAGAGCAAGGAACTGCGGAGAGACGAGTAAGAATGTAGTGGAGGTGCTGGTGGCGTTGAGGTCCAGGATGCGGTGCATTATCTTTTGGTGGACGGCTTTTGATTTCGCAGCATGTGCATCGAGACTATGCACCTCTATCCGACCATAGGACTCGTCCCCCTCCTCGAATGCGACAACCTGATCAGCAGTCAATGCCAACAGAGGGTATATAATGAGGTGGACCCCCCGCAGAAAAGTTCCAAACACTCTCATGACATGAGTCTTTCCCTTTGAGATGGGCTGAACGATGAGCTGCTTCCGTGGGCGTTTTGGATCGAGTGCCTTTGCAAGTATCTTGGCCTGTACATCGCGCAACTGATCAACGGGCCAAACGTAACAAGAGCACATCGCAATATGATCTGCGGTGGTGAGACTGTTGCAGTATTCTGCGTATTGCTCGTCGGTCATGTCTTGTTCTCGGGGTGGAAGAGATGCAGGTGCCACAGCATTAACATTGCCAACCATCGATGCTCGAGATCGAACGGCCATAGCTGCAAGACGGGGTACTTCCGCATTCCGTTCGGTTGTCGAGGAGCTACGCGCAGCATTATTATCATTAACGGCAGAGGCGGGGCGAGGGAGGATACCGAAGGCTCTCCGGATGTGGCGAGCTATTAATCTAACACGGCGATGCAGCCGCGCCACCTCAAATGTGTGGGTGATATGGAGGTGGCGACGACGCACGGGGGATGCTGCGACGTCTGGAGGGGGCAAGTAATCGTGAACGACGGCCGTACCATTTGTTGCAGCGTCGGCATTGGCGTTGGCCGGGCGAGGAGGAGAGGATTGCATTGGAGTTGGCATGGTGATGGCAGTGTTGATAGGTAGGTTGTTAGGCAAAAATAAAGAGAAGCCATTTCAATTGTGAGCTGTTCTCCGGACCCACGAGCTCTCGTAAACTCGAGATACCGTACCAATCTACTGTACCGCCCACAAAAAACTACAATACTTCTAAATACGCTGACCCGACTTGGCACGAGAGCTCGGCTAGACGTGTGAGTCGCAGAAAACAAAATGACCTATTTCAGCTCAGCTACTTATTCGATTGATTCGCTCTTGCGAGCTGATACCTCTAGAATATAATTTAAGTTGGATATGGCAATGATCTTCTATGCTCATCAATATCACTAATTTTAATTGTATGGGAGTATTCGCAAAACTTTCGTACAAAGCGATTCCTCATCTGCAATCCTTGAAAACAACCAACATTCGAATAAATGTAGCACCTTCCGCCCTTCACCATGGTCGTAACCTTGGCGAAGACAATACATTACATCATGGCAGCGAATGGGTGTTGCGGAGAAGCTCTACTACCGCCTATTATTATCAATTTTTGTACATATGTATCTATCTCTAGAGTATGGTAGAGATACCCAGCGGAACGATTTGGATTCCGGCTGTTGTGTCTGGGTCTTATTGGCGGATGCCCTAAGGCCCAACCAGCACAAGACCTGGAACACCGTGGAAGTTCTTGTGTCTGTTTGGGCATTAGGGAGTCCGCAGCTAATGGCCCAGTTCATTCTGGGTGCTGCGGCCATGTACCTAGGTAATGTAACTCGGTACCTATCTAATACAAAAATAGAAATCTTTGCTCTAGAGAGATAAGAGGTTTTTCCGTGTGATACATATCATTGAAATGCAGACCCGGAAGCCCAACAGGCATCACCATAGGATACATCCTGCACAATAACATTACCAATTCCGACATGGGATTGTCATATCGCGATGATGAATACCGGTTCAATATTGATATGTTGAATATTCGCTACGAAAAAATCTGTCTTAGGATGACGTAAAAATGTATACGATGGATAAAAAATAACAAAAGGATTTACTGTACATTAAATAATTTGCACTTTTGTATGCTCATGTAGGCTCATGTCTATTTTGCAGAATTGTATTTACTTAACTCTTTTAATCGAGATTCGTTTCAGGTTAACCTCTGTTCAAACGAGGCAAAACCAAGGGTACGACAGAGGCACATTCTTAAAAGGGCAGGTACTTACTGTGGTAGGTATGACAAAGGCTTGTCGGTTGTGTCCATAATACCAATAAAACCATGCATACGACACAGACCTTCTCAGGACCTTCTTCCTTGTGTCCCTAATAGTATCAAACAATATTCGGATTTGAATGGATTGTGGTCGCTCGGAGGAACAATACAATCTGCCTGTCTATGTCATCTGTGCACGTAGGTACAAAAAGATAGATATATATCTCTCTCTCTCTCTAGAGGTACTAGAGACACAAATAGGTACCTACCTACCTCGAACTAGAGATATTTTATTTCAGCGCTGAAACATGCAAAACGCAAACTGAAACTCTCTTCTCTAAACACACCTCGCACTGCGCCCTGCGCCTCAGATACTTCACATTTATTATTTCGTCATTACCCGCTCCTCAACCCTTCATCTCAATCTTAATTGGTAGGCACTGACCATCATCATCATCACCATGTCCGCGTTCCTCCCATTTGCCTCACCCCATGGCGAATCCAAAATCAGGGAAGAAATTTTGTCTTCACCTGCATCATCGACGAGTGCCGCCGTCTTCTCGGAACATAAAACAGCGGCACTTCGCGAATTGAAAGGAAAATTATGCAACGTCCCACACGATGAAAAAGCGGCACTGGTACACGTTCAGAGAGTTCAACCCGATTTGGTCAATGACGAACACCTGTTGCGATTTCTGAGGGTGGAAGAATTTAATGTTGATGTGAGTAATTTTCTTCTTGTTGGTGATGGATGATAGGATAGAGATGATTTTGTCTTCCACATCAACCCCCGTCTTTTATTATTTTTTTGTGCGCAGCAATATTTCACTTTTGTATTCACTATTTCACAATAACCTATTTATTAGCTCACGTTGAAAAGACTTCTGACTTATTGGGAAGAGAGATACAAAGTATTTGGTCCTGACAAATTTGCCCTGCCGATGACTCTGAACGGTATGTGTGTGCGCGTTTTGTTTTTATTTTATGGTAAATGAAAGAATTACTCATGCACCGATCTTTTTGTAATATCCTCTCTGAAGGTGCAATGAAAGATAGCATAGATGTACTTAGGATGGGCTTTCACCACCTATTGCCTGTTCTCGACGAGGCTGGTCGTGCCATTATTTATCATGACAGGTAAAATTTTATTTCCCCATTTCGAGTTGTATTTCTCTGGATAAAACTCTGATAATGCTTTGTATATAACTACTGGTCTTTCGTAGCTCCCCATTTAAGATCCATCCGCATCCCCCGCCATCAGAACACGTGAGACTTTCACAGATCAGTTACTATTTAATGTGTATTCAGTCTTGTACGATTGCTCAGCTTCCTCCTGCTTGACTCATTTTATAATACAAACAAACATTTCAGAGGATACGAGCTTTGTGGTACCTTATGCATGTAGCTTTGGAAATGACAGGTATGTCAATATTTGTTCTTTTGGTATGAGTATTTGTTTTTGCCCCTTTCTTCTGGACTAAACAAATTCTTCTTTGGCTCTCTTTTCCCTAAGGTGTGGCAGAGAAAGGATACGCCAGCTTGTTTAATTCACGTGAAATGAGTGTAATTAATTTTGATCCAAAGTGGGCAGTCGTAAGTTTGAGATGTATTATTCCTCTATTCTTGAATTATTCTCATGTTTCTGACTATTGGTTATATGTAACTATTCTTATTGTACCACTGTAGGCCCTAGGCCGGAGTGGTCGTATCTTTCCAATCAGATGGAAAGTGTCACATGTTTGCAACTCAAGCAGAATGTTCCCTTTTTTGGCAAACTCTATAAAGGCTTTATTATCAATTGAGCAGCGGGAATCATGCATATTCCATAGTGGTTCAGATTCAATGATTCTTGAATCCCTTGCTAAATATCATCTACCGCCACATTGTGTACCAAAAAACTTGGGTATGTATTTAGTATTCGATTGATCTTCCTTTCTGATGTGTCCGTATTCTCATCTTTTGGTACTTTTTGTGTCAGGCGGGACTCTCGACCTGTTAATAGAGGAATTTATTCAAGTGAGATTGATGATTGAAGAGGTTGTTAACGCTAAAAATCAGGGAGACTCTGGTAATCTTAAATCTCCCAATGAAGAATTTGTTCATCCCATCCTTTCAGGGGAACATATGGTCCCTGAAAAGCGAGGCTTGAGTGATGAACCAGCGAGTAGTCCAAAACCGACATCTGAGTCTACCAAATCATCTCTAGCAGTTGAAAACGTGTTGGCAAACGAGCAGCAAAAAAACATTAGTCACCAAAAGCGAAAGGGCGATGGATCAAGTCCAGTTCCAGCTAAAAAGAGATCACACCCCGGTCGTTATGGTGATCCAAGAATGAGGCGGGCCGTGGAAGCCAAGACGCAAGAGCCTCGAGTATCCCTTCTCGATGCATTGATTGTCGGAGGGTTTGTCTTTCCAGGCCTGGATGATCCAGGTGTCAAGGTGAGCACTGTTCTAGATTCAGATGGAGTAAGTCTCTATCAGAGGAGGAACCAGTTGCTGCGAAGAATACGGATGTTGAAGGATAAAACAAGATAGAATCTCAAGAACAGTCATCTCTGACCAGCCATAGGATGTTCTGAGAGAGAAGAGGCGAGAAGTTCCAGGTCCCTCATCCTGACTGTCAATCAGACTGTGCTTTATGGTAGGAGGTGATGGAGGCATGTCCCAGACCCAACCACAACAGTGGGGTTAGTAACCACACCAAAGAGGACATCTCAATAATTATGGCTATCAGCTGATTTCGCATGCTCACCAGCCACAGTGAATATGGCAGGGTGAACAGATATTATGATTTCTTTAGTAAAAATTTATTACATTCTCGTTATCATGAATGTCCCGTTACAATTGCATATCCACCTTCTCTTTAAATCGTAGATATTGACTTTTAGGTTGGGTTTTGCAACTCAAAACAAAGGCGGACACCCATCAAGCATTTCACTTCCTGTATTCATTCTCTCATTTTTGGCATTTGTAATCTATAACATGTAACTTGAAAGTTGAAGTTTGCTCGAGCAAAATCATCGCCCTGCCCGCGAATCCTAATTGAATGCAGGGGAGACTTAGTTTTTGAATTAATGTTCCTCACCATTGTGGAAACACTGGGAAATGCTAGATATTGAGTCCTGTGATACAATAGGTATATTCACCCCAATCTCCTCACTAAAATCAAAGTAAAATCAATGCTGCACATAGTCAAAGATTCTGCCTGTCCATGCCCTACATAAGTATTTGGCACGCAAAAATGACCTTGTCATAGATGGCTGTTGACAAGCATGCAACAGCCATACTCAGGCCAACAACCAATTCATCAATGCATAAACAGCAACCAAATAGCTAATGTCCTTATTTAGATTATGATTCTGTTACCATGACAAAGGTTGTGCATTGATTCTTGCAATCGTAATCTAAACCTTTCAAAACAAACTTCAACGTGAGTTGAATTCGGGATGCAACCATCAGTGCCCTGGTGGGACATCATCTTACAAGGAATCTTGGCTGGCCTATGTGTCAAGCAACCAAGCTCACGCTTCAAGAAATTGACCCTATCTAGATATGCCGTAGCCAAGACAACACATGAAAACTTTCTTCTCGGATCCAGGTATAGATTCGCAGCAGCAGTACTGACCTATCAAAAATTCATCAACACCTACTAACGTGTGTGCAAGGAAGGTGATAAGCTTGAAGACAGCTGGGAATTTTTGATTCCATTACGTCAATCCACCACCGACCTCAACATCGATGACAACCCATCGGATGTAGACAGGAGAAGGATGGTGGCAGAGTGGACGGAGCATGTCTCACAATGGGAGCCTTTCGATGCCTACGAGCATGCCTTTGAACTCAAACTTGGACAGGCATATGATAGCCAGTACCTTGCTCTCCTGCTTGAGCAATGCCTAGCTCTCACCAACACCAAAAAGGTAGAGAATCTCAAGGAAACTCAAAATCCATGTAACCAAGTCATCAAGCTGGCCACGTACTTCCACAATCTTGACAAGCTGCAGGAAGATCTCGTCGACGGTGGCATTGGCTGCCCGGACAGCCAGAAGATCATGCAGGCCATCGATGAGATATGAGAGGGTAGGAGAAGAAGGTGAAGGATGAGAAAACTTGGGCGCACCTGCAGACTTATTTCAAGGACCTGTATAGAGACAACAAGCGATACAAGAAAGCCACCGGCAGCAGGTATGGTTTCGAGAGCATCAACAATGTTAGGAAAAACTCTTGGCAGGAATAGCCCTCCAACGACGCCAAGTACATCCAGCAATAGTTGGCTGACATCCAATAGTTGGCTTACATCACTGCCTATGTTTTTAATTACCAGGTAATTCATGGTATACCCTGATTCTCTTGTTTGTCCTAGGGTAAAATGCCCTTACCCCTTACACTATCTAAATGCAATACTAGTGGTAATTTTTCATTACCAGGTAATTACCCTGTTTATCATGATTACCCGGGGTCTGAGGGTAATTGGTTACCCGGTAATTAGAAACATAGATCACTGCTGTCGCCAACAAAGCATACATCCAGCAGATGAGCACTTGCGCCAAGGATCTCTCCTCCAGGTCATCAAGGACCTACAATCACAGCTGGCAGAAGTCACTCGCCAAAAAAAGATATAATCACCAGCAGCACTTGCCATCAAAACCAAGGTTGACGTGGATGATACCAACGCTGGCAAAGGGAATGGGAGGTAGTGCATTTTCGGCAGGCATTTCAAAACTGCCATTTGGGTTTTGTTGGAAATAAATAAAGACAAACAAACAACTGGGCATGGGAGTCTATTTAACAAGGAGAGCAAAGTATGGAAGCCGGGAACCGGGAAGAATAGATAGTATGGAGTATTTTTTCTTACCCAGACACTACTTATTGTCAGACATCACTTAGTTGCCAAGTTGAAGAGCAACAAAACATTTTTGTACATGAACAAACAGCACCAGAGGGAGATAGGAATTCAGTAGTGTTCGACACTGGCACCACCCCCAGCTATGGTAGAGTGGATGACAACTTTCCACATCTCTCATTTTCCAACCGGAAAGCAAACTCCAGGCCAGCAACAAAGCCAAGCTACATTGTGAGGTCAGAGAGCAAGCAAAAACAGTGGACATGCTACCAGCACTAACACTAAAGCACAATTCTTTAGTCAGTGCACCAAAATTTGCTGATGCAACTTATATCACAGCGCTCACACAAACTGAGTTGTTAATTTATGATGGCGAGCAGCTCAAAATTACTGTCAACAAGGATGCAATTACAATCATCCGAGGGTGGAGAGACAAAGTCAGTACAATGTAGAGGATCCCATTGTCAGCAGATTGTTCACCAACCAAGTCAGAATACAGCCTCCTGTCCCAAGCAACGAGCAGGCCATCAGTACCATATATGATTTACTATCCCTCATTCAGATTGTGAGGTTTCACCACACGTGTGCTAGATTTCCAACTAAAGCCACATCCACATGGATCAAGACCATTGGGATATGACACTATGCCACTTGGCCACATCTTACTCTCAAGGCAGTGCAGAAGCACTTCCTAGAATCAGATGAAACCATCCATGGCCACATGAGGAACACCAAGCAAGCCATAAGATCAACAAATGAGACAAGCACATTGTAGAAATAAAAACAACAACAAAAACTGGGGAGGTACTCACAACTGCTCTCAAGAAGCATCATGATATTTGTCTGGAAAGCGAGGAGGCCAAAGAGACCATTTACACACTGATCAAACCGATTCATTTCCTGTCAGGTCTAGAAAAGAAACAGGTACATCATGGCAATGTGTGAGATTGATTGAAATTCAATCTTAAATGAGCCGATGAAAGACAGAACTTCCATAGCTTACCAGGCCTTATTCCAATGTCTCAAGTCGGCCAAAGAAGCATGTCCTGGACAATGAGGTTGTGTCAAACGAGTATAAAAAGCTATGAAAGAAACTGGTATGGAATACAAGCTCGTTCTAAAAGGGCAGCACAGGAGAAACATTGCAGAGAAGGCATTTCAAACATTAAAATCTCACGATTGGAGTTGGAGTTTTCTGTGGAATGGACTCCAAATGCCCCCTATACCTGTGGGATTTAATGTTAGAGCAAATAAATTGGCAGGTGAATATTCTTCGAACTTTGAATGTCAATCATATCACCCAAAGTCAGCACATATGCTCAGCTGTGGGGCCAACACAACTACAATTGTCATCAATAGGTACCACTGGGTATCAAAAGTCCACCACTATTTGCAACCTGATAAAAGGAAACATGAAGAGTCAAGAGCAAGAGGGATACTATATTGGCACTTCAAGAGAACACTGCAGATATTTTCATGCTTACATACCTAAAACTGGGAGTATCCAGGGGTCTGAGACGATGTATTTCAAGCACAAATACATCACAATACCAGAATACACCTCAGCAGATACCGGCCAAGGATTTGGTAGATGCCCTCGAGGGCAAATTGCCACCAATATTGCACTTCCCAGCATTTTCACTCCTACAATTGATGAGTAGAAATCAAACACAACACCATTGAATCAGAGTCAGAGCAATTGGGAGAACGGATAGAATGGTACATCCAACACCGCCATGAAGTATTGGCGGTGTATGATCAACACTTGGCAGAATTTGATGTCACAACAATCCATAGAATGGACAGGAGGGCGCAACGAGAATGGGTTTGCCACTTAGATGTGGCAAGAGCTGCACATGCCAATGAGAAGAAACAAAACACCAAGGGGCTGAACGTTATTACCAGGTACCTCCCGCAGTCCGCAACCAACTAAGAGATGAGCCGCATCCAGCAGCATCGGATACAGTTGCATCCACAGCATTGGTCGACACCCCTCAGCCTGACTGAGGGACATGGCCACCTTCGGCAGTTGCTGCCATAGGCAACCCTTCACGCTAAGGCCCGTGTGGGCCACAAACTCGGTGCTGGGAGGGGGTGCTCTGCACCCTGCCCAGTGCCTGGGATGCGATGTTAGTCACAGAGTTTACTGACCTCTAATAGTCTGAATAGGATCCATAACATGTATCTAAACATTTACACTACGCCCCCCAGATAAGTGAATTTTCAGTCAAATAAAAACAATGAAGAAAACAATACAAAATCACCAATGGCGGATTCGTTCAAGGGTACAGAGCAACCGAGGGTGCAGTCATCTGAGGGTGCTCAGCAATAAAGAGTGAAGGAAGGCAATCAACCTGCGAGGGTGAAGGGCCCAACAGGTTAATTGTGGAGTCAGAGATTGATGCACGATCCCAACCCAAACCAAGCAACACCTCAGCAGTCACACAAGAAGATCCAGCAAAAATTGTGAGGTCAGCCCAGCAAGTCAAAAAAAACTAAGCTGCGCCAAGGTAGATACATAATTACATTGGAAGAGCCAAGCAGGATGGGCCCATCAACAACACCAGATCCAAAAGGAGCGTCGCTGACAAAATATTGTTGAGTTGCATAGAAATGTCCACATCAAGCGTCAGTACAAAGAGTGCTTTAGGCAGAAGATATCCACTTGGGTTGATAGTTGAAATGACAGGAGCAGTGCTTGACAGTGCTCCTGGGGAGCTGTTAGAATATCGCCACCTAATCTGAAATCTAGCATGCAGAGAAGTGTGGGGAGGAGCTTTCAGTAAAGAGGTTGGCAGATTAGCACAAGTTTCCCTGATATTGTGGAAGGAACAGATACAATTGACTTCATCTCCAAACACAACGTTCCACCAGACGACCAGACAGATGGAAGGACATCACATACGCCAGAATTCTTTGCAATTATTGCCTGGAGAAAGCAGATCCAAACAGAGTGTGCATCACAGTGGGAGGCAACAAAATCAATTATCCAGGAGATTGTATGACATACCCCATTCGCAGTTTAAACAGTACACTTCAAGAAAAGTTGTCCTCCGGACACCCGAACGATGAAGCGAGAGACACCCAAATATGGGAGTCCTCCATAAATGACACCCAATTTTTTTGTAACTCTATGTCTGCTCTATGTAGAGAGATACCTCTCTCTAGAGATAACTCTAGCTATCTAACACAAATATATCAGAAAAAATCCCTTGGGCAACATCAATGAGAAAGAATGAGAATATCTATCTTCTTTCTCTGTATAAGCGACTGGACTGGTTAGTCACGCATCCGATTTTGTGTTTTTGTGCCGTCTCGTGCTCTCGATGATCAAGAATCCACATCACACATCACATCATCCTACACGCACCAATAGTGTCCATTCTCAGATGCAACTTTCATAATGATGCACATGATCGTTGCGGGGCACACGTCAATATGAGTCAATTGGACTAGATGTTTCGATTATCAGTGCCCTTATTAGTGCTGGTTTTAATCATTTTGCACCCGCGGTGCATCCCTTCCACAACGATGAGAACACAACCATCATGATCATGCATCACGTTTGAGAGCCATCACCATAGTGTCATAATAATATCTTTGTCTGCTGCTGTTATTATTTAGTTCCTTGCCGACAAAATCACATGCAATGTCAGACAATATCATGGTCAAAAGATTACATAGTGGGATAATTTGTAGGAATTATCGTGGGGATACGCCTTGGAAATAGCAATAATAGTAATTATTAGAAATTTGAAGAACCATTTGAAAACCTGATTGAAACATGATTGTTTGATGAAGTAGTAAGCATCTCGGCACTTGCATTGATTCATTTGTAGAAAGAATAGTGAAAAAATTGAAATTTTCAATTTTACTAGGTAAATTACTAGCAAAAAATGAAAAATCCAGTAGAGTAACCATTGAGTGGAATTGGACTATTTTTAGGTCAAGTAAGGTCAAATAGACTCAAAAGAGATAGTTCCAA
>JALLOX010000100.1:0-16645 GCA_036939695.1 Thalassiosira ordinaria | reverse complement strand
GCCGGAAACGACTGCACTTGCCTTTTTCATTAGGGCCGCCCTATTTTAAAGTCTGTTTGCTTGAGAATGCCTCAGGAATCGATCAAATGTACCTTGTATAGACCTCGGATGTCACGAGAATTAGTATGGGTTGATTTTGGGACAACAGAACTATTGTTTCCGAGATTTGATTCCTAATTTGAGGATAGAAAAATCAGGAGAAATTACACCATAGTTTTATTTATCCTTAAAATAGGCATCAAAACTGGAGTACGGCGCTTGAGTGGCTGAGTCTTCTGGTACATACAACACAAAACATATAAAATTTGGGGAAACAGATTTTTGTGCATCATGGCATAAAACCTTGTAAAATCTCTAGGAAAAAATGAGTGTGTTAAAAGGAGCAAGTTTTTCTGGGCCCTGATGACTGATTCTCTTTCATTTCTTGTTCAATCCTTTATCCCCCTTTACGTCCTCAAATGTACGTGCGGACCTTATCAGCATACCAGTAATTGAGTTCATATTAGGCTCAAACTACAATGACTTATTAATTTGAATGTAGTTGCCAACAACTAACCCAATTAACATCAATTAATGGTTGAGAGCTCAACAGTAATAAAATTATTGACATAGACCTGTGCAAAGCAAAATTGCTTGCAACACTGTAGGTCTGTAATATTGTTCATCGTTTGCAATATCGTAAACATATCGATATTGTATATTGATCTTAATGAAATCTACACAAAATTTAAGTTCGCATATAAATGTCTTCCAACTTTATTACTATCAATACTACAAGGTTTGGATTTCAGCCTCATATTTTGTTAGTGTCAATATATGTGTGAGATATAATTTTTGGAGCATGTGTGACTGCCCACTTGTTTGGTCTTGCATGGCTTATATTATTGTGTAGCTAATGATATTCTTAATCCAAAGGGAGATAGTTTGAATCCTTATATACCTTACAACACTGCTCTTCCATAGAGGTGGGAGCCCTCTTCAAGATGAGTCTATATCTTTGAGGCAGATTGCTGGACGGAAGGACGGTCAACCTTTTGAGAGAAACCTCTTGGAAGCACAACAACACATAATGCAACCATACACTAGCCAGCCATTGTTACCAGAGTGTTTTAAAACCCTGTTTGTGAGTATGAAACTGTTATGAAACATTTTGGGGCATTCCAGCTTTTAAGTTTCAGATTTTTCAGATTCTACCATATCAAAAACAATTGGTGGGATTAATCTCTGACAAATGCTAGATTTTGGTGACCATCTTGATATTAATATGGAAGTGGGGTTGTGTTAATCTTTAAATATGTGTTACTGGACCTATGCAGCCGATTAGTGACAGGGTTTGCACTCCAGTAATACTAATTTTGCATTCAAGGCACCTCAGTCAGGCTCACTACCTACAGTTCAGTCCTCCAAGGTGTACCCCCTGATTTTGCTTGTACCCCCTCTGGGGCTATCAGACTAGTCAAAAAGTGTTGTACCCTCATACTTTCTGTGCATGAAAGGTAGAGTGATTTTCCTTCAAGATTTTGAGTGTACCCCCTCCAACCTCCAAGCCAATACTACTAGTCAAAAGCCTTGTACCCCTGGGGGGTACACCTCGGAGGACTGGATGACAGGTTTGTTGCCCAAGGGCCAGGTACTTTCTTCTATCCAAATGCTGTGTGTCGTCCACTGCTTCCTCTTGACAGGTATGTTGATTGAAATGGTATATGAGGCAACCTTCTAACCTGTATCCCAACTTGTCCTCGAACTAGTCCCAAAAAACACAATTGTGAATGCAAAAGAAACCAATGTTCCTGAGTTGACCAAGTCACAGTGGGCACCAACATTGATGGCCAAGACACTCCCCTTCATTGTGCGGGTCAATATTTGGCAATCAATGCATGATTGTATAGTTAGCAGGGTGGTCATGTCAACAAAGGCATAATCATTGAAGCTAGAAAATGCCAATTCTTAAGGTCATATGTCCTAAATTAATCTGTGTTATTTCTTATGCACGTTGAGATCATTTTCTATACCAGTAGTAGTATGTTAAAACAGTTTTTAGGTAAATAAAGGATTGGTATGTAAAGTACTAGCCTCTGCGCTACGCGCTCCGGCTAGCACGCTGCGCGTGGGGTATTAATTGGGCGGTAAGTGCATGGCGTTAATGCCCCCGGGCAGTAAGTGCCCTGGAGTTGATCGCCTGGAGAATAGACGACGGACGGACTAAATAGAGGGGACGAAACTTAAACGGGACTCCACAAAAAACGGGAGACGGAGACGGACACGGCTTCATTCACACGAAATAGCTGTCTTAATGAGTTGAATAATGCAATTCATCTTGGCACAATTTTAACAATTTTCGCATTAAATAGCCAAGCCTGTCCAGTTCAGACAATAAAACGATAGATTATTACAGTAACAGTATGGAGATTGAAAACAGTAGCACAAACACTGACAATAACAATTTATCATGTACAAAGGTGTGATGAATAAAATGGAAAATGTTCTGATATCAGTAACACTTGAAATAGCAAAATCTGCATATGGCCAAAATGGACCAAGAAGGAAGGACGTATGATAAACAAAATGACAGTTTCAACTAAACACAAGAGTTCCAGAACCATATCGGGTGGTGAGGTGTAAGAAGAGTCAGCCATTGTCATTGGTGTATTTCAAAACAATGCTAAGGTGCATGGAACAGATCAAAGAAGCTTGTGATGGCACCTACCAGCCTCCAAAGAGACACATTCTGCCATAATTGACCTTTTTTCGGTTCCGTGATGTGGCCAGTTTTTGGGTCACAGGTGTCACACAGGAAAATAATCGTCGATCGATCGATCCCGGCCGCCCCACCTTCCGTACGATACGCTATTATTAGCTAGAAAGTACCTATGATGTTTCTACAAGCGATATCCAAGCAGATCCAAGCCATGTTGAAAGACGGGTGAGGCAATGACTCAATAGACAAAATTATGTTGCAAAATAAAACTGATAGATCTCTAGAGTTGATAGTAGAAGCGCTTATTGATAATTATGTGCCTTGATTGGACATCTTAGCTGGGGATTGTCCTCATGATAGATTGTAGGAGATTGTAGGTACTGTGGAGACTGTTCTCCCAAGATTTGTAGTAGATAATATTAATTGAAAGAGACATCTATCATTGAATGTCCTCTATTGAGATTTAGTGCTACCAACTGCACTCACGAGCTCGTGAGTGCAGTTGGTNCTCAAACTCCATCAAACACAAATCATGTGTACCATCCAAATCAACATTCCAATCAATCAATCAATCAATCAACAACTACAACAACAATAATAACTCACCACGCCTTGTCGGCTCCTCCCTCATTGGTGACACCTTCATCTATGGTGAGCGGTATGATGCTTAGACCTAATGACAAGACAAGTGATCATAAAATAAGTAAAGTAGAGTCAGCTGTGTACACAATATAAATGATAACGGTCTAAAATGAAGATACTTACCCATAAGCAATGTCCCTGCAGAAATAATATGCAGGAAGATTGGCTGACTTGATCGTACCACTCGCTGCTTGGAATTATGAAATGTCCAAACGCTTGAGCTTAGTGCCATTACCACGACAATGCCACACAGGACCAACCCCACAGCACGCAAGCCACTGCTCAAATAATTTGCATTGGTTTCAAGTGGAGCAAGATCCGGCGGAACGCCGCGCGTTCCATCATTGAAGGTATAGGAAGCAAGACTTTCCCATTCACCTGATTTGAAGAAATCAGTCTGCAAGCCCTTAAAGCGTGTCTTGCCCTGACCAGCATGAGCAGCTTGATCATCAATGAAGTTTGTTAATATAAAAGAAGCAGATTGAGGGTCTCGTGTCCCTGTTTCTTTGTTGAGAATAATTGGTCCAGTGGTACCCTCAAATGTGGTGTTGAGGAAAGAATCAAATAGCTCTTCCCCTGTGAAGAAGTCATCTCCATCAGAGTTCCCAACTAATTGGCATGCTGCAAGCCCAATGGCAACCACTGCATCATAAACAAAAGGGGCAATAAAGCCTGGTTTGATCAAGAAGGATTCCTGAGAGGTCACCAGGGAGTGATTTAATTCTTTTCCGTCCAGATATCCCTTTGGAAGGTGAGCAGCTAAAAATGACAAGTCTCTCTTGTTTCTGGCCAATTGTTGCATGAATCTTTCAAACTTGTCAAACAAGACCATTCCTTGGATACCTCCTGCAGCACTCAAAATACCTGCTCCTCCATATGCCTTTCCCAGTGGCGACCCAACGGGGAAGTATCGGTTTAATGGAGCATCATTGGCTCCGTTACTAAAAAGCCAAGTATGTTTCCCTGTCCCGGCAATGCCCTGGTGATATGCCTCTGACATTATTCTATCAGCATCGGCGGGTGAATTAAGTATACCAAAAAAGAACTTGAACTGTGTGTCTCTCAACAGCTTTACTGCCTGATAAATATGGCTATCGTCAGCACCGTGAGCATAATTCACTGTTACCACACGAAGGTTTGGATATTGTTTCTGTGCATGCAGTCGTATACCCTCTGCGTATGCATTTCCGTAGGGATCGTCAATGTGAAGAACAGCAAGAAAATTTACATTCCACTCTCTGATTTTGGCCAAAAGGGGGATTGCTGTTCCATCATCGTTAGGTATTGTTCTACCAAATAACTTGAATTGGTTTGTGTCATCAAGCGCAGAAGAGGTGGACAATGGTGATATTTGAGGGAAACCTCGGATACCAGATATGAGGGAAGTGGTCATTGATATTCTTGAATACCCTGCTCCAAGAATGGCGCATGGTAAAAGTTGATCTGTTATACTCCTATCGGTCATTGACACCACATGCTCTACTCCCACACTTTCCTTATGCTCAGTATCAAATGCTTTAGTTGTGAATCGAAGAGGGCATCGCTGATTCATGCCACTGATTTCTTGGACAATGGTGCCATTCCCTGTGTTGAGATGTTCCATGGCCAACAATGCCGCTGCCACCCCATCATACTGGCCAAATGCATTACTGGGGATACCATCGCCAAACGAGAAGAGCATGAGATATGGAACGTAGCAGATAGGTAAAAAATCATTGCCATCGCCGCCGGTTTCAATTATGTTAACATTGCCTTTTGTTGAAGTCCCTGGGTCTGACGCAATAAGCTCAGAAAGTGAAATTAGAGAATTGAAACTTTGAGAGAGCGTTCGAGTTGGTAAAATAGTGAGGCAGCAGAAAGCGTTCAAGATAGAACAGCTTGCTATCAGCGATGGTGACAACATTTTTCTACTGGGTTGCAATGGGGCCTTCCCCCCTCTCAAACTGAAAGGAGAAGGACCTAGAAGGACGCACTCTCGTTCAAGCTGTTCTCAGTTCCTATCGTTGAATGTTAGTAGCGCTTGACCGCTCTTGCTCTTTTGCTCTCTCTCCTTTGTGTAGAGAAAGAACTTTGTTACAGATTTGATCCGTCCTAAGTTCTGTTTATTGGACCTGACGAGAACCCCACACCCCATGGATCATGATGTTGCGGATGGATAGATGGCTATTATCACCTATTATCACTAATGACGGAACAAGGAGATTTTGGGTGGATGGCATGTGCTCTCCTCTCTGTCTCTGCCATCTCTCTCTCCAGCTCTCGAACTCGGAGAGAGGGAGATAAGATGAGACAGTGTGAGACGCAGGTGTCGGGGGGGGATTCAGCTTTGGTTTGTTTGTTGGCATTTGGCCTTGGGTGCCTCATACCAATAAAATGGGAAACACACACACATGCTTGCTTTGGCCCTTCGGCAGGCGCCTGCCACCTGCCATCCCGCGCAATCGCTATTGCCGCATGCAGGAAGATGGCAGGGGTGTCACGTTAGTCTCGAGAGGAGGCGATTCTCAACTCTAACTGCTAACTGCTAACTGGTAGCTTCGTCACGTTCTTTTTGATGAGCGCACCAGATACCAGATCTATCACAGATCACACCTCACGCTTCAGAGGACGTGAAGCCAGGCGAGCGTGATTCGTGACCAAAAATTGGGTAGGATAGGTTATTCTAGTTCAGGTTGGGAAAAAAGAAAAAGGGATCCCATCCACTGATATCCCTTTT
Source organism: Thalassiosira ordinaria (assembly GCA_036939695.1). Lineage (NCBI taxonomy): Eukaryota > Bacillariophyta > Thalassiosirophyceae > Thalassiosirales > Thalassiosiraceae > Thalassiosira > Thalassiosira ordinaria. The sequence goes on along the minus strand of JALLOX010000100.1, from coordinate 10,589 downwards.
TGTATTATTCCTACGTTCCTCCTCTGGTAACGAGACAATGTGTTTTCCCCTCGGTTTCAAATCGATGCAATTTTGAGCTCATTTTCAGTGACAGCCCCCCCCTTCCCAAAATCTCATCACGGATCACGGATAACGCGAACGACGATGTACACAATACACGTGAGACGTGAGACGTGAGACCGTGACCGTGAACCGTGAGACCTTTACCAAAACCAACCATGACGTCCGAATCCACAACAGACGCCGACCTAGCCGCAGCAACCGCCCTAACAATCTACGGCCAAAGACCACAGCCGGAAGAAACGCCCGACTTCCTCGCCAAGAGCCACGTCAACCTACTCGATGAGTTGGAGAAATTGCCCGTCGAAAAAAAGGAAGGATGGATCTGTTAGACCGGATTTTTGTTTTTCTCGAAAACACGTTTCCGAGAAAAACAAAAATCCGGTCTAACAGATCAAGGCCAAGAAACATTGTCCAAATTTAGTGGGCGAGGATCATAGATTGATGTTTTTGAGGTGCGAGTTGTTCAATGCTGAGGTAAGTGAGAGTGGGCCATTGCGAAAATAATTCGCGTGGATATAATGGCTGTGTGTGATTGTTTTTGCTCATCTTTTCTATATTGTGTGCATTGATTTATTTTTGCAGTTGGCAGCCAAGCGAATTGCAAATTACTGGAACAGACGCATCGAACTATTCGGCGATAACCGAGCCTTTAAACCTCTACACCTCGGAGGAGATGGGGCACTTAGCAGCACACACAGCAGTGACAACGAAGGCAATGAACGTGACAAAGCTGACGAGAGTATGGTAGAGCACACGCTCAAGGGACTGTACTTGGGCTTTATCCGGCCCACGCGAACTCATGATACGGGTGGACGTGCAATATTGTTTATGGATCCAGGACGGCTGGTGAATTATAATAAGAATAGTATTGATGAGAGGTTGGGAGTGGCACGAGCGTTGTGGTATGCTTTGCATAATGTTTTGGAGGGAAATGATACTGTGCAAAAATTAGGTGAGAGATATTGATTTATTCTTTTACATATTGATTTGTTTGTGTTCAAGTGCCACGACTATGACTGCATTTTCTCACAATCATATCCTCTAATCACAAATGAACTTACAAAAACGTAGGCTGCGTAGCAGTAGCCTACCCCCATCATGTCAAAATATCCGTCATCGATCGCAAACTAATGAAAATGAACGCCGAATCCATCTCCGGCTGCATACCCATCCGAATGGGTGGATTTCACATTTGTCATCCCCCCTGGTTCTTTGGCAAGATCATCTTTCCAATACTCAAGGTGGTCATGCCGGAACGTCTGCGCAAAAGGATTCGGGTGTATTCGGGGAGTGAGGAGAAGGTGTTGGAGGAGCTGAAGAAGGTTGGGTTGGGTAGGGAGGTTTTGCCGAGTGAGATTGGTGGTGATGTTATTATTGATACGGAGTCTTGGATAGAAGAGATGAAAAGTCGGGGGTTGTAGTGGAGGTTGGCAGGTTATTTTTGTATAAATAATGAACGGCTCGGTATGTGGTATTGAATAGAAGTGCTTGGTGGGGATGTTCTTTGTATGATAATATGTGACATAGAGATTTGGTGTGATGAAAAAAGAAATGCAGATAGGGATAGCTGACTTGGTGGGATGCAACCTATGCATGTGTGAGCCAATTTTTGCAATGAATATTGAAGGATATCAATATTGGATGTCTACTTTGTGAATAGTGAGTATTTGTATTGTACTGGTAAATGGTATCAGCTTAGTGCTTTTGTCTCTTGCTCTAGTAGGGATTTGAATCACAGATTTCCACGTTACGTCTACGCTCGACCATGCTGTGTGCTAGTATATTGCGCTATGAAAAGATGTACTCAAAACAAATCCTACGAGGTTACATAAAATAAAAGAGCCAATTTGTTTCTCGTATAAATGGGGTCTTTTACATGTATGATTTATGAAAACCTAGGAAAACTACAAAAGTTTTCCCAAAACGTGCCTTGTTTTGAAGCACGCCTTTTGGGAAGGGTGGGTGGGAAAAAAGAAAACGATTATCAACAATGCTACCAGAGAGGTGGCGATCACTTTTCTTGTGAGCAGGGATGCTTTGCTACTTTGGCGTAGTCAAGGTTGTTCTGATTGCAAGTTTGTACATAGTGCATAGGTGCAATATAATATCCACACGGCAGGCGTGCAACCCAGAAAAGAAAAAAGAAAAAAATGTATCTTGTGATATGTTTGGCTGATGTTTGCTCAAAGTTTGCTCGAAGTTTGTTTGAAGTTTTTGCTATTGAAAGCTATTGTTATTTCTTTTGGTGATGTGCATGTAATATTGTGATGAATATGGTACCTAAGAACTTATAGTGATAGGCCTAAAACACCGGAGGGATTTATGTCTTTGTGGCATGGCTAGATTGAGGCACGGATAGTCCTTTGAGCTCACATTTTCTCGCTGAGTATTTTGGTATGTATGTATCCCTTGGGGCACACAAACAACTAATGTAAAGTCATATTGCGAGATTATTCTTTCAGCTCCATCACTTTTAGCTTGTCATGGGCAAGGCGCAGTGCCTCTGTGTGCTGTTCACGGATTGTCTTTGTATTTCGCAAGGATATTTCATAACAATCGCTTTTCCAGCGCAGCCGCGGCTTGATGTATGATCCATCTTTTCCTGCCTCGTGAAAGTTGACACAGGCAGTTACTCGTAGGGAATGGGCGGAATATCGTTTCAGGTCCTTGTCAGAGATGCCTGGCATGACCTTTTTGGCCACTTTCTTTTTGAAATAGTCACCAACGGCTTGACCTGTCATGTATTTCATCTTTTTGTCTTTATCACACCAATGCACGGCGAGAGGCATGTCATCGGGCTGCCCAAGTGCTGCTGCCCCGTCCATAAGCTGAAATACATTTTCCACAATGCAATGGCGTGGATGCTCTCCGTTCTTCACGTGAGGAATCTTTTCCATGTTTACTCTGTTCTTTTGCACAGGGTAAATCAAGTTGCATCCGTCAATGAGATTTCTGGATCCATCCAACATCAAGTCAAGTATTGGGGAGTCATTTAATATGTACATGCGTACATCATCTTCGTCATTTTGAAAGAGCTCCTGGCATCTACTGCCAGCAATGATTCCAACGCTCACACAATTTGCCATGCAACATGCAAATCCCAGTTGCGGTTGGCCAGTCGCATCATCGACTACCATTGTATAGACCATTTTAGGGTACAGCGCTAGCTGGCCCTTTCTAGCATCCTCGAAACTGAGCTGATCCTGTAACAGTTTTGATGCCTTGCTTGTTTTGGGCGTAAAGTTGAAGGGCTTCTCTTGTCCATGCTTGTCGTAGTAGTCATTCACTGCATCAAAATAGTGTTTGATCATGTCGACCTTCACTTTTTTACCTAGGATTGTGTTTCCATCCAAGAGGTACATGGCATAACAAGAGAGAATATAGTCTACGTCCATTGAGAACAAATCATTAACCTTACTAATCTTCAAAAAATCTAGGAAATGAAGCTCCCGAGATCCTCGGGTTGCCAGCGCATTATGGTCAACGGTTCTGGCGAGACGTTCCTCAACATTACGTCCCAGATCATTGATGTCAATTGGTCTGACGGGACGAACCTCCTGCATCCTTTGAGCTGGGTTGGGTATTTTTTGAGAAGCGAAGTGAAGTCAAAATGTTTTGATGGTGAGTTGAGGATGATGCGAGAGATGTCATCCGCAATAAAGTTTTGTGAAGTGAAAACCCATTTCGCTTGCACTCCAATATTCGAATTTAAAATCATCCCAAAATAGAGTAGCGTCAGCCGTCTGCCAATCAGAGATTCTTTGCACTTGAAATTTATCCAAGCACAAGCGGCCACGTTGCTGCAATAGTTGAGCAGAACCAGGTATGGGTCATCACAAGGAATACCAGCTGCCAGGGCACATTTGACAGCCGCCAAGTTCATTGTGATGCAATCGAACTCCAAACAATTTATGCTGACAAGTTTGCCTCGTTTGTTGTTTTGCAGGCGGGCACGACGCACTACCTCATCTGGGAACCGATAGAACCAGTAGAAGGCAAGGTCTGTGCTCCATCCTCCACCGCCTTCTTTGCAGGCATCGCATGTAGCGGCAAAATTGTGCGTCCTTGGCACAATATGTGCCAAAGGTGCACCCAATTTTATTGTTTTGTCAGACAGCAGTTGTTTGAATGTGGACAATTCATTGCGTAGTGTGGCGTTGACTTGGTACTCATTCCTGCACTGATGCTGCCTTCGTGCGGACTGCCCTACAGCAAAACTTATTTCTTTCATTTCTTGATTGGTTGCATTTTTATAGTCATGTTTTGCTCTTTTGAGTAGCTCCCAATTTTTTACTAGAAGAGTACAAGAAGCTCTTATTATCGCGGAGTGCATATGCCACAGACGAGTAGAGGTGTGGCATCAAATGGTAAATGGGCCGAAAAGCTTGGCAAATTCTTGCAATTTTTTCAATCAGCTTTTCCATCTCTGGGACTGTGAAAGTGAGTTTGTTCTCATCCCAATCCTTGAGCATATCCAATACCCCGTCACGGTACTCATCCATGATTGATACCGTCATTTCTCTTGTGTTGAAAACTAATCCTAACAACACAATCTCATAACAGATAACCAGCTGCGTCCACTTTTCAATTGATAGAGCATATTGCCTTCTAGACGTCTCTGGCCACCCTAGGATGTCAAAAATTGCTTCTATTCCTGCGGCTAGTGTTTGACGCATTCGTGGCCTTGTGTCTGCCATCAAATCATCATCGACAAATGAAATGAGGCGTGGGGTGCAATCCACCTTGTCCATCTCCAATGTCTTGATTCATGGCACATGGCCTGGCGCGCACAAAAGTAGTACCTTCTGTAGGCTTGTCGCTCCATGTCACCATATCGAGCCACTCCTTGTGCCTATCTGTCAATTTTTGTGTAAAGTAGGCAGTGGCAAGCAATTCGATTGACCTACGGAAAGGCTTCCAGCTTGAAGCGCTGGCAACACTCTCAAATACCATAGCGGCTGCAGCAAAATATATCATGCCGACCATGAAACCAAAGGCTCCCACAAGATCTGGCGCAACTCGTGGCCAACGGAAACACGCCATAATGTCCATGAAAGGAAGCACAATTTCCTTGTCAGGGAAATTGATACGTAGGTTATATAGCCAAACCATGAAGACCATCATGGTGTGACCAAACGTCACATCTGGCTTGTCTTCTGTGTCCGTTTTTTCATTCATGCTATCTGAAACTTTCTTTTTGCCCTGTTCATCCTCCAATTCAAAGGCAAGCGAACCGTCACAGATGAGGCATTTTTCCCCTTTTTGGATGCAAATTGCTTACGGCACAACATGTGCACAGGCAGAGAATATGACTAGCCACCATTCGAATGAAATGATGTGGTCATTTTTCTCTTCTTTATGAAGAGTTTGGGTGACCTCCGTTGGGTATTGATCGATGGATGGTTCATTGCCATGCCGAATATAGGCCTGCTAGTTTTCATTACTCTCTTCCCAAGAGAATTTGCTTGGACAGCCAAACTTGAGAATTCTTTCCATGTGTTTGTGGTTGTCCTCAGAGGCATGGGGAGCAGCAATGCTTAGGCTGGTATCTATATCTTTCCACTTGCCAATGGGTTCTTCTCCACACAATCTCACTATGAGTCCCACGTTGAGCCCATAATAGACTGCTGCGGCTGTCAGCATCTCAACTCGATCTGGATTGATAATGAGCTGGTCAGGATTGTATGGACACCGCTCTAGGAGTGGCCTAAAATCCACTTGTTTCAGTGCTGGCTCTCTGTCAACCATCGCCTTGAAACCTTGTGACACACAATGTAGTCCTTGCATCATCTCTTCTGGCAGGATGTTTTCTCTGACAGCAAAAAATGCTGAAGTCTCCAACGATGCCTCCGCCATGTAGAAGTGGTCTTTGTCTTGCGGGTAATGTTTGTAAAGTCAAAGTGGGTGTGGGTAGTGCTCACCTTGATTGTAGATAGAATTTGTGCCTGCTATGTTCCTAATTGCCTGTGATAATGACAGGGCAGGTCCTACCGTAGGGCTTGGTATCTTACCAGCGACATTTGATGATGGTGGTCCTTGCGCTGCCGAGGGTTCTACTATCGTATTCATTGCTACTGCCGAGTTACTATTGCAAGAGTTATTGTCCAATGTATCAACCGTACTGTTATTAAACTTTTTATCCATAGCCTGGCGGTGCGCGTTCAGCAGCTACCACCAGGATAGTACTTGCTACCCCATTTTCTATAGCGTGAAAAAACAAACAAGTATGTGATCAGGCCTCCATCCAAGTATATAGTATGAAAATGTAATTTTTCCACATGCCCTAAAGCATGTGTTTATCCACGCTGCTCACCAGCCTCCTGAGGGTTCACCAAAAGGTCAGCACTGTCGTCACCAACATCCCTAGTGGTGACAGACTTGCTGTTGAAAGCAAATTTTCCCTTGTTCTGCCTGTAGTAGGCAACCTGTTTCTGCTTTTCCTCCTGAGGCCAGAGCTTGAAACTGCCATGGTGATGCTTGCAGTGCTGCCCACGAGTGCAAGTAAGCCCTACAGTGTACCACTGCTTGCAGGGCATTTTTTCTTTCGATGCGTACGCCGTTTGCCATGACGTAGAAATTGCCTTGCTCAAACTTGATGAAGTCACCCTTGGCCTTCTTTTAATCCACATCCTTGGATCCAGTCGCCTGAGGGGCAAACCACTCGTTGCTCATGCCATAGGGTTGCATGGCATACCCATTGCCATATGCATACGGCACAGCATGCATTCCCATGTTGGGAGGTGTGGTGATAGCGTGACCTTGATTGTTACCCGTCTGTACACCAGGGGGCGGTCCTATGAAGGGAACTGTGGGCACTAAGGCTGGGCGAGTGGGAGTGGCCGCGACTGCAGGGGCTGGCTGTTCAGTCCTGGCCTTCTTGGTACTTGGCTTCAAGAAGTTTGGAGTGATTGAAGGGGTGTAATCCATGGGTACCTTCTTCCTGATCCGTTGCTTCAGCTGGTCGAGGTGATCACAGAAGCGGATGACCACCTCTTCGTACGCTTCCTTGTTAACCAAGGATGCATCATCAAGTTCTGTGGTCCTGAGGTTCTCATGCTCATTTCCAGAGGCGGAAAATATAAAACATGGAGAGAGCCTCGTCAAGAATGGTGACCAGGTAGATGAAAACTTGAGACTGAGCTTGTTGATGTGCATCCAGCCAATCCATGGTCTTCTTCTCAAGCAACAAGTCGATGAGTTTGTCCTCACACTGATAGTACAGTGTGGGGACATCCTTCATCTTGATGCACGTGAGCTCGGCTTGATTCATGTTGGACACTACCTTGTAAACATGCCCGCGCTTGGAGATCATTTGTGCATAATTGATGATGATGCGCTTCTTGGTTTTGTTGGTGGCATCCTTGCCAGCGGCATCTTTTGCTATATCTTCTTGCTTCTTCCTCTCCTCAAGTTTCTGGGAGGTCTCTTGTCCCATCGCCCAGATGTTGGCAGTCATGGAATCAAGAGCCAGAATCTTCAAGGGTGACTGACTGAAACGGCCTAGGACAAAGGCATGCGTGAGGTTAGGATTGTGATCCTTCTTGCTACGGTAGATGGCCAGCATGTTCTTGCTCAGATTGCAATCTACCTTGGTTTTGTTGACAGAGTCAAAAAGGATCTTGGATTTCCACTTGATCACATCTTGGCCGCCCTTGGCTTGGACACAACCCAAATACGCATCCGTGACCTTTGGAATCTTGAGGTCACCAACAATCTCCTGCTTTTTCCAATCAATGGCACCACCCATGAAGGTAGCCTTGAAAATGTTGACTCTCAGTTTGGTTTTGGCCTTGAGATTTTTGGACCCTTCCGAGACGTAGGTGACCTGGCCTGGCGTACCAATGGACGGGGTAGGTGGAGAAGCTGATGCAGCGATGGGAGAATACATCACTTCCATGTCATTGAACTCGGTTTCGAAGGAGGCATCGCTGATTGGAGTAGCTGTTGTGTTGCCTGGATAGCGGATGACAAAGTCTACTCCGCTGCTAGTGATGAGTTGCTTTATTTTTGCGTCTCCAAGGCAAGAGACCACTTTTGCAATGACTTTTGTATTGATCATACTTTCACTCATTGTTTTGGTCCAGTTGAGAGCATCCGGCCCGTGATCATTTGTCATTGTCTCTCGCACTTCTGCTCTTCACATGCTTCCGTAGCAAATGTTATCTTGGAACTCGAATGGGTATGCTGCTGGGGTGAGATAAATCTCCGGATTCACAGTAGATGCCCAAATTGTACCGTCAAGGACAGTGGTATCGGTGATGGGAGTACTCTTGTTTGCTGTGGCAGGGACTGAGCGACGTTCCCTGATATTGACAATCATGTTCTCAACATTCGGTCCCAAGATGGCTGGGTCAAGCTTGTCATCTTTTACGTTGACCAGCCACTGCTTGATCGCTCCATTTGCATCAGGGTACCTGACTGGGGCAAATGCTGGCTGTAGAGTGTGCAGTGCGGTCTAGGTGTAAAAGCATGCAACGCCTGCAGATTCTAGCATCCCGCAGCGATCTAAATGCTTTGTACCAGCATGGGTATAACCTTGGAAGTTTGTTCCAGGATGTTTCATCCTTGAGCTGCTGTATGTCAGTTGAGCGGACATCTGTGATGATAGCATCATAATAAAGGCCATTTCATGAGTAAAAGGCTAAGAAATGATATTCAGAGTTTGACATATTACTCGGCATACAATGAAATATGTAGACATTTTAGCTCCCCTCTTGGAGGCGTCAGGTGGCGCATGATTGGTTTCATTGCCTCACAGAGATCATGTGGACCTTTGAACTTGCTTTAGTTCTTAAGGGATTGACACATGATATGTGTACTTCTTAAAGCTACAACTGCGCTCGCATCCTCACTTTGAGGCGATTGTGGCGCATGATTTCGTGATCATTGCCACCCATACAGAGGTCTACATGGTCATTTGAACTTGCCTTAGTTCTTAAAGGATTGACATGTGACTTATACTGTAAGAAGTTCCATCGATCATGGCCCTCTGACTTCCTTGCCAAGTGCTTGCCATTGTGTCATTGCTCTGCGTCGTCGCCGTCGTCGTCGTCATCGCTGTCATCACTGCTATCGCCGTTGTCACTCTCCTTCAGAATAAAAACTCCTCTAGCATTGCTTCCATCGCTTTCATCATTTAACAGTCAAATTCTTTCATTTGATCAATGTAAGAACGCCCTCCAATTGGTCTTTGCATGAGACGTCCGCATGCCCCCTATGGTGTGGAAAGCAGTATGAGACGGCATCGACCAACAGCGTTCCCACGAAACTCCGTCACATTCCAACCGTTTTCGCCAAGGAAAGCGGCCAATAACAGAGCATTGCTTTTCATCAAAAGAATTGTCCCTACCTTTAGTTACTACTAGAAAGAAAAAGAAAATGATAATCAACAATACTACCAGAGAGGTGGCAATCTCTTTTGCCTCACGACGTCAATGAATAGGCAAAAAAGAGGCTCTCATGTGATTCTCATGGCTCATTGTTTTTTCCTCATTGAAAAATGCTTTACGGCATTGGTGTCTCCCATGTAGGATTCACTACATGTTCTACATACATGTAATGCAACTAGGTCCTCTGTAATAAAAGAGCGGAAGCAAAGATCTATAGAACACTTGATTCTGACATCTAAAATCTCGTGGTTCTCATCAATCAGCTCGATCTTAGGCTGGTAACCTGTTGGATACTTCCACAGCTTTGAGTGAGCTTTGCCTCACTTAAAAGAGACTGTGATGCATGTCCTTCAATTCCAAAAGTATCATAGACTCACTGCAGTTCTTCTGTCCAAGTCATTGCATTTGCCTTCTTTGGTATATGCCTTGTACTGATGATGAACGTTTCGCGCCAGGCCATAAATGACCAAAACAGCTACCGACATAGCGGTGCATTATTGCCCAACTCGAATATAAAATAAAATGCTTGCCAATCTCACTCAACAATAATGGCATGGATACTTGACTGTAGAATCACGCAGTCTGAGGAATGTATTGTTCTCTCTATGAATAAGCCTTTATTTGCTTATGAATGTACACTTTGGCCATGATTTGAAATTATTAACACCTCTACAGGATTACTGATTTCAAAGGATCTGTCTCCCTCCTTCCTACCATTAGCGAAGAGGAGGCCAAGGAACATTACGTATCATTGATATCATACATGAGATGTGCCCTCTAGATATAAGATCAACTACCTTCGTTCGGTATGTAAGGAAGGATGATGTTGAGAAGAAGACGTTAGTATAATTCAAATAAGGCTCGGACCAATGAAGTTGTACAAATGGCATTTTGCTGTGAAGAAGATACCATATGGTACTATTGGTCTGAATAATATTATTTATTCATCTCATCAACTACTCTAGTGTTATGTTCTCACAAGCTGTCGCAGGTCAGTAGCCGTAGGTACATCAGTAGAATTTGGCCAATCAAATAATTAGGTAAAGTAATGTATGATGTAGGCACGGTATTGGCCTTTCACGTAGGAATACTACAGATGATTTTTTTGCTTGATCACCTCTCAAACTCACAATTATG
>JALLOX010000099.1:0-16196 GCA_036939695.1 Thalassiosira ordinaria | reverse complement strand
GAACGACGGAGACCTGCCTCGTGCAGATTCACACGCTGAGGCATGAAGAGCTCTTCATCTGAGGGTGCATTGCTCTTTGGATCCGCCACAGCTTCAAAAGCATCTTGCAAATTACTAATGAAGCCCACTCTATCTTTGCCATCCTTAGGCCTCTTAGCGTCCGAGCCAAAAGCTGCAGCGCCCTTTCGCTTGAGACCTGAAGGTGATGAGTGCATACTCTCTCCCTCGGAAGCTGTACCGTGGGTAGAGTTGACGTCGTGAGATTCTGTATTGGCAAGCTTAGGGTTCGCTGCCGTGCCGCTTAGCTGATCATTCACCACGGCAAAAGGGTCAGTAATCCTGTTGGCAGACGAGCTGCTCATGGAACCAGGCATACCGTCCTTTACAACGTCGAGTCCCATCCCAGAAATCCATTCGAGTGCCAAATCAACGGATTCATCTGTGGATGATTCTGCAGAGTACCTGCAGAGGTCAGCCCAATTTGGTGGCAATTCACCACGTTCCATAAATGGTACTGTTGTAAAATCGTCATCAAAAACGACATGATACTGTGGAGAAACGCGCCCAGTTTTGGGATTGAACACTAGGGCTACGCTCCCAGCGTGGAATGGAGAATGGCCAAGGTACACACCAATGCGAGATCTTGGCTCCCACTTAGGTGGACCAGCACCTCCAGCACTTTGAAGACGATGATCCAAAACATATACTGGACAAAATAAGGTGTGAAAAGACTTGATTGGGAGCTCATCTAATCGTACCCCATACATTTTTGACTCAGGTGTTTCTCCATTCAAATCCACATGCAGGCTATTCATCCGCTCTGCAAATGCCTTTATGGCAAATGGCCAAAACATGGTATCAATCATCTGGGGCCAGTGTCTCATGCCATGAAGCAAGAGAGTACGAGCACCCAAAGTCAAAGCCTTGTTTTTATTTTCAATGATGCCATTTTGGTGGTGAGCACCAACGCCACAAAAGGTAATTGTTTGGTCATGCTGGTTGACTGACTCCAAAAATCCATTGTCTGAAAATCGACCATTGTCAGCATGATAGTGCTTGACACGTCGATCTGCCCTCGCGAGAAGCTTTTCATATGCTTTCTTAGCCAACAAAGTTTCAGCTAGCGTGAAATTTCTCATGAGATGGACGTAGACAAAGTCAGTCACATGATCACAAAATGTGGTGCAACCCCATATCCTATCGCTGGTAAGATACCCAGACATTTGTGGGATGAGACCTGGCTGAGCAGAGACAATTTGGTCAATTGATGTGCCATCACCTGGCTCTGTCTCATCATCACGTCGAATAGAGCCATTCTTCTTCCCTTTAGAACGCCATGGGCGACGATGTGCTTGGCCAAATTGGCAGGCAATACACAAAGGGGGCTTGTTCTGGCATTCAAGCAATCGTTTGGGTAGGTATCCAAGCTTGGCATATTGGAAAAGACGCCAAAAGGGCAAGTGATACAAACGATGGTGCCAGCTCATAAGCTCTTGTTGGATAGGAGATAAGGTGAGAGGGTATGCTAGTTGCTGTGCTTCTTCCTTGGATAGGCCCTTGCCTACTTCTCTACAGTAGTCGAGAGGGGTAGCTGGTATGTTGCAAAGGTCTGGTTGGTCTACTAGGCGTAGGTGAGTATCCATGACCTGAGCTTTTGTACCATCTTGCTTGCGCACTGTGTGCTGAGCTCCATCAGCGGAAGCTCCCTCGTAAACGACGTACTCATTATTGCCAGTGCCATCTTTATACAATAAATTTGTACCCAGCTCAAAACCGGAAGCAGGTGTGACAGGGTTGGCTTGTTGAGAGTCAACTCTATCAGGCGTCACGGTATGAGCAGATGAGAAAGCATAATGGACGTTATCATGGTAGAATCGACGAACCCTTGTGCAAAATGACGAGAAATAACCAAAGCCAGTCTGGAGAGTAAGCTCTGGCAAACGTCTTGCACTGTGAGTGAAGTGTCGTTCATGCTTCCCATGATCCCAAACAAAATGCGATTTGTTGGCACTTGACGTAATTTTGGTGCCATCATCATCCGAGTTAGGTACTGCATCATTGCGCCCAAAGAAATCACCAAGATATGGAATGCCCAAAATATTGAAGGGAGAGTCAGGGTCATATATCGCACCTGGTATGTCATACGTGGTGTTAACTCCAGCATCATCAGTTAGAATGACGCGGATTGTACCAACATATTGAGCAGTACCAACTCCAACAGAAGTTTCCACATGGCAAGACTGAACCTCAAGATCTCCAACAAATTGAGTGCGGTCATTGCAAATAATGCAGGTCGCAGAGTTGTCTATAACAAAAGGTATGCCGTCTGTATCAAACATGCGGGTTGCTCCCTCGTTTGACGATACCTCTTGCCAATCGACTGAAGGGGAATTGTTAGGAGAGTTTGTGGTCAGGACTGTATGCCTTGGTTGGGTAGGTGGAGTTGGAGGTACAGGTTGCGAGGTATGATGCTTTCTCCAAAGTAGGGTCGTGTAACCTCTGGCAACCTGCATGAGAAAAATAGCTGCTATTGAAAGCATGGCCAAAAGTCTCAGAAATTGGTTGTCAGGAGGTTTGGGCAACCGCTTGGCCATATAATTGTATGGGACCGAGATACGCAATGGATCATCAATGAATGTGCGCCTTGACGCATGAGAAATGAGGTCATCAACCTCTTCGTTGCCAGCTTGGTGCAGATGTGCATGTGCCCCATCCACTTGGTAGCCAGAGTATACGCCAAGTTTTGACCAAGTAGGTTGGATTTTGACTTTTCCTTTGTCTAGAAATTGTCTCCTTGTGCGACGAGTTATGCGAACGTGGCGTTTAGGCGTAAAGTTCTGCCTATGGCGAGGATCCCTTAACATCTGAAACACAGATCGACCATGCTCATCACTCAAAAGTTTGGAGTAAAATTTGGGCCACCATAGAATAGCATCGATGATAGGAAGCACAATCACCCTTGAAAAGGTATGAATTGCATGAAGGATAATCATACATGCTCGAAAGCTGAGATATGATATCCAGAGGAGTATGTCGCCGCGCATCTGTGAACTTCTATGTGGGTTGAACCAGTACTCATAGTAAGGACGCAGGAAGCTGGCAGCCAGGAATAGGAGAGTTAAGGTCAATCGGAGCAAGTAGGTAAATGGAATAAAAAGAAGATCTAATTTATCCATTGACCTACTGCCTGGCTGCTCCGGACCTACTCTTTTGACGAAGCTTCATTGCAAGCGTCAAGAAAGATCTTGTCAGCATCAGCAGGGGTCATGGCACAGCGTGTCACGAGAGTTGCACGAAGAGAATTCCCCAAAGACAACTTGTTTACTACCTTGCCATCATCCTTGCTACCCTGCCTCTGCCTCTTATCACGATGGCCATCACCAGTACCATCCTTATCCTTGGCATTGCGCTTGGCCTGCCTCTTCTTGAACCAGTCATCATGGTCATGAGGGTGAGGCATGTAGGCGCCTTTGCCATGGTTATCACACCAAACGTACTTGGCTCCTGTCTCAGGATGAGTAGCATACTTGTCCACCTTGGTGAACTGCCAATTCTTTTTGGACTTTTTAGTGCCCTCCTTTTCCTTGAACGAGACCGATTTGCCATCTGAAAGCTTCTTGATGCGACCTTCAAGTTCCGCCATACGACTCTTGCTTTTCTCATACTGAGTAGTGAGGGCGAGAATCTTAGCATCTTTGTCACTCGTCTTGCCCCAGGAGCCTTCAGCAACCATATTGCGGTAGATTTTGTCAAGATCCTGAATGATTGTGTTTTTATCCTTGATCTTGCCAGTGATCCACTGAGTCTTGTGGTTATCAACAATACCTGCAAATTTCTCATTCTTGGTCGCTTCAGCTGCACGAAACAACTCAGTCAAAAGAGTATCATCCTTAAGATAATCCTCTCCTTTCTGAGCGTTGATTTCCTGTTGGAGCTCTTCAAGATAGGTGCACAATGTGCGGAAGTTGTTATCGGCCTTGAGGATCGTGATGGACTTCATCTTGTTCTCAAGGTCCTTGACGTCAATGACGATGTCAGGCTTGACAACAGACAAAACCATCTTGAGTAGTGTGAAACCCTCAAAGTACACCTCCCCAGTCTCTGCACATGTGTACATAAACTGCTTCTTGTGGACTAGAAAAGACCTGTACGAAGTGGGAGTGATGTGATTCTTGATGGTATGCCAGATGATTTGAGAGACGATGCGGCAACTTTGCTTGAAGAGATCAGTCGTGCCAGCGTTCCCAGCAGCATTAGGATCGAGCGGCTGCATAAGCATATCCTTCTCGTTCACATGCTTCTGGCGCTTCTGAGTGGCATCTCCCATAAACCAGGCAACAAATGCCATAACTTGGTCGAGGGTGATATGCTGATACTCTTCGAGTAGATGTTTATGCTCGGTGAAAGCCACATTCATCACTGCCGTCTTACCACTCGGACTCATCATGGGATTGGCATCGATTGTGCCATCGCCTTCAACTGGGATTCGCAGAAAGCGATACCAACGAAAGGTCACCGCCAGATCAACCAAAAGTTCAATGATCGACTTGGAATTGGCAACGTTGACATCCAATGGCTTGAAACCATCCGCTGGCGTCACAGCATCCTTGTAACGAGAACGCTGATCCTTCTCACTCATGTCGGTGAAGTATCCATAAGGATTGATCACGTTAGAGATCTTCTTCTTGGCGTTGACAATGTAGAGAGGAGCGTTCGGAGTTAGACCAGCCCCGGGCGGAGTCACTGAACCTCCACCACCACCACCTCCGCCTCCGCCGCCTTGAGAAGAAGCAGCAGCAGCGGCAGCAGCAGCAGCTTGAGTTGCATCGATATCCGGATCCTGGGCCATTGTTTACTTCGTAGAACGTAGTAGAGTGCTTTGGTCTGATGAACTGAGATTAAGAAGTGAATTTTGATAAAATAACTAGAGGAAGCTAGCAAAGAGCTCTTTCTAATTATTGCTTATTCAAAAAGTGAGCAATTATCTATTCGAGGATATGTAAGGTGATCTTGCCAAAGGTACGTAGAGAGACGTAGACACTAGTACAAGCCCAATCCGAATCTCTCCGATTCGTCTATGTGGGATAGGACATGGGACATGGACGTCAATCCCACTAAGAGCCTTTATGACTCAGACACCATCAGGACATCGCGTGGGACTAATTTGGAAGTCAGTCCCGTGTATTCTCACACGGCCTCATCATTTGGTATCTGAGATTCTGCTTGGGTCCAACACAGCCTTTTTCGTGTGGAACTTTGTCGTCATTGTATCAGAGAGGCTATTGGCAGGAAGGAGAAGTATTCAATCTTTTGCAAAGATGACACCTCCTGTGCTCATTCCCTTCATGATTATCATGACATCTCTCCCGATGGCTCACTGGTTTGGCAATCCCTACTTGAAAGGAAACTTTCTGGTAGACTATGAAGATTTTTTGCCTTTGATACGCAGAGTTTAGGTGGTTACCAGGTATATTGTAATATGAATATGTGTCGGTCCTGCTTGCATGCTGTATTTCAATCTTGGTTGATGGGATATAAAGGGCAAAATTATGGAATAAGTTGCTGAGATTCTGGCATCTGCAATAGTTCAACACTTGGTATCTGTCTATTCCTAAACCGCAGCATATTTTGCAAACAATGAAAGCCATGAAAGTACCCACTGCATCATTATCATAGTAAAAATCATGCAAATATATCTAAATATTAATCTCGCGAGCAGTATCCATGAGAAGAGCTATGTTCGTTGTTGCTCTTTCTATTGCATATGGTGGAAAACTCTGCTGGGGTGCAAGGAGAGACTATAAAAATGATGGTCATCGTGCAATACTTCATCTCTTGGATATCTCTGACAGGCAACCTTCGCTGAAGAAAGGCCACATTGCGGCTGGAAAAAGAGATAATCTGCCAGAAATCTCATGTCAAACTCAGAAGAATTATTGATGTGTCATCTACACAGCATCTTTTCCTATGGAATACAGGAGATAATATCGAATGCTTGAGACCATGGACTTGATGTGTGTTTACAGTGCAAGAAAGAGTACACGGCAATACTGTCTTAAAAGTCTGCGTCGTTCAGTCAGGTAGGTCTAGCTGTCTACTACCATAGAAAGCGAGTTGTGTCCCACGCAGATGAGGTCACCTGTCAGGCTTCTCTTTTGATTATCCTCTTTCGAAATTCGAAATGGTGACTCAATCCCACCAGTTTTATGTAGCAGCTGGACGTATCCCCTTGGTAGCAACCATAACACAACCTTGCATATTTCAAATGAATACTTATCTCCCATGACAAAAATGAATCGAGTAAAGACAGAAATTATTGCTTTTTCATTGCTTTTACTGATACTGCTGCGTAGCTGCAGTTGCTTTGTCACTCCTTCGTGCCACGAGCACCCTCGAGTTGTCAGCAAACGGTTACCCTGGCTTGAACAATCATCTCAAAGTTATGACAGCCGTGATTTCAAGCCTAAGAAGGCGAGCGGTATTTTGGGGAAAGCTGCAAATGCTGTCACCTCCTGGCTTCACCCTAACAAGCCCAAAGTTGGTGCCACGATGAACGTAAAAGATGTGGACAGTGAAGTCATTCTCGACAATGAGCAACTCAGCAAGCTCAAAACAAGGAAAAGGCGTGATGCGCAACAACCGTTTCCCTTGCCTTTTCGTGCGGTAGGAGAATCTATCACTAGATCTTTATCCCAAGAGCAGCGCAAGGCGAAGCCGCTCCTCAAAGACGCCCAAAAGCTCATCAAGAGAGACAAGGCCTTGCTAGCATTGTTGGGTTCACCAGTTCACATTAAGCCCATTTTTTCTACCAGTTCTTCAACAAGTACAATCAATTGGAAAAAGACTAGACATATTGTTGACAGATTTGTTGTCGTTGGCTCAAAAGCAAGCGGGGTGGCAACTTTAATCGCGGACAAGTACGCCAAAGGTCATATAAAGGCTCTTCGAGTCGACATTTCAGGAATCCATCATGACATCAACATTGGCGCCTAGATCTAAACTTTTTGATGCAACATTGTATAGACTCAAAATATGGGGATAATAATGATAGATACTTAGGATAAGACTATGAAAAACTCGAATATCAGTTGTATCAAAGAGTCACATATCCGAACCATTTAAAAGAAACATCCGTGTAATACCTTCCTGGTAACCAACTACAAGCATGCTTTCTTCAAACACTAGCTAGCCTTGTCTACTGTCAATTGCACCAATACTTGGTCATATGTATGAGCTCCTCCCAAAGGAGAAGCAACATTTTTTGATGCGGACTGCTCGTTCACAAAATATCATATCATGATGCTCTTGTGGTTGCACCTAATGACAAGAAAAAGCTTAATACTTTTTCAACTGACAATTGGGATATTTCCTGTTTTTTGTAGATGAGTTTGATAACTTTTCACACTTGGTAGCAGCATTGTGCACGCTGTCCATCTTGATAATTTGTCCGAAGCATGATGCATGAGTGAACTGAGTACATACTCTGGAGCTCTACTCATCACTAGACTGCTTCTACCAAAATAATGAGACAATACTCTTTTGCTGTAGAAGTGTAGATAGTACATCACAGTTCCAAAGTTGAAATAACCGGCCATTTGTTGCAGGTTATCACTGCATGAGTGTCTTGCAATACCTGGACCCCTGCACAGCCACTACCATTGTATGTGGTTCAGTATTGTATCCAAAATTGCAGGGCGGGCAACAGTTGCAGGCGTCAAGGGAGTTGTTTGTGTGCGCTGCCATCATTGGTCACTCTTCTTGTCTAGACCAGATCATTTTTGCATTTTATTGCCACTGTTGTCGATCGTTGGTGATTCCGTCTATGCCCACGACTCATCTGTCGCTGAGAAGTTTATTTGGCGATATTATTGATTCCTACGTATTGAATGAATCCCATAAATCGTGGAGCAGTGAGGAGCAGTCCGTTTGGTTCACGACTCATGACACTTCCAACAGCAACATGTTATCTTGCATTTGATTTCATATTCATATTCATATGAGCATTTGCAAAGGAAAAGAGTAAGAAAGAAATGGAAATGGAAAGATTGCAATATCCAATAGCGAAAAATGGCTACGCCGAGCCCGTTCATCCATCAGACAAGGAGAGGATATTATATCATCTGAACAGATTTGGTCTTGTTGTAATTCCGGTGCTATCTGTTGGAGATCAATTGCAGTTGCTGAGTTCATTCTTTCGCGAGTCCAATGAGCAACAGCGACCAACTGCAACGCAAAAATTATCGCTTGATCCTCTCACATGGGGTGGTGAAAATTGGCCAAATAAATCACACTTCTTGGTACGCCGAAGGCCTACCGTTTCACCAGAGTCAACATTTGTAAGAACTCATCCACTCATTCACCAAGTATTCAAAACAATATTTGGCACGGATCGACTCGAGACATCGATTGATCGTTGGGGCGTCATGCGTGGTACTGTTGGTGTTCCAACAAAACAACCTGACGGAAGCATAACTTTAGAGAACCATCCCGAATGGCGACAGAGCTTGAGGTTGCACTGGGATATGAATCCATGGGCGTATATCGAAGAGAATGTAGGTAAACGTCAACAAAGATTTCAGGCATTGGTGGCCGTGCTGGATAGTCCCGTGGAGGTCGGTGGATTTCGTGCCGTTCCAGGCTCACATCAGTACTATTTAGAGCAGTGGGCTGATGAAAATTCTATGCCAAATGATTACAACATGACATCATATCGCAGTGTGAAGATATCAAATGACGACCATATGCAATATCTCTCACAGAAAATTCCCATCAGAGCCGGTGATATGATTGTATTCGATAGCCGGCTTTTGCACGGTACTTTCGAAAACGAATCCAAATCGATGCGGTTGGTTCAGTATGTCCGCATGATGCCTCAATCAATGGCAAATGGGGATGTATTTTCGGCGTCAAATGTGCTGAAGAGGCACCCATCATGGCGATCAGTATTGATTTCGTATCAACTTGACCAGAGGGCACAGCGGCTGTTAGGTCTTCAAGAGTATGATTAAACGAAAATAGTGTTTTTTTTATATTCATTACCTCATATTAATATATGCTGTTCACAAGTTCACAGTGATCATACTATCTCCACCTTCTATAATATAGTATTTGCAGTAAAAGAATTTCAAACATATCACATCTTAGTATAATATTTCTATCTTTATTTTCTCGTAATATCAATATTTATGAAACACAGTGATCATGTCATATGGTAACTCCATTCCTAGCTACAAACTCAAATACAAGTTTCCAGACTGTCCCGGTAAATGTTACACATTCATCTCATTTTACAAACGGACTTCTGACAGTAGAATTTTATGCAGATGAATAATATTTCCGATAATTTTTACTGGAGCATGTTACCCGTGCACATCACAAAGTCCTAAGCAATCCTTCAACCACACAAAACAAATCATGTAATCCTCGAATCTCGATCCCACCTCCTGAAATCTGAAACAAAGGTTCCTCCGCCGGATCATGCTGATCCTCGCCTTCGAACGCCAATCCCTTTGGAGCCTTGGACTTTCTAGCCTCGCGAGCATTTCCTCTACAAATAGCCAGACTGCATTGATCTCCACGTCGGACGAACGATATCCATCCCTTTGGAACTCGTTTGTCCTTCTTCAACCCCGCAAGAGCCGCAATCTTTGGAAAGGTCTTCTCCAAATCTGGCAAGGCGCTATAAGCACGAGAAGAACGCACGTCGACTATTGGAGCATCGCAAAATCCGCGTCGTTCGTTGCTCTTGTACTTGCTTCGAAGCTGAGTGGTCAATTTCGATCGAGGTAGTGGTACCACCGACTGCCAGGTATAATACGTGTAACCCTCCGTCTCCACGCCGGCGGGTTTGATGCTCGCGCCTTGATCAAGGCACTCGAGCCATTCGATGAGATTGTCAGGTTTGGCTGGGAGGTATATCATTGTGAATCTATTATTCATGAAGGCGTAGTTCTTTTTTCTGCCCGCCTGAAATAGATTCACTGAGACATTTTGGGCTTCGTTGTGGAAGATCCAATCGTCGAGGAAGGAGAAATGTGCATCTACTGTGGAATTTGCAGCAATGTTTGGTCGATATTTCACATAGGTGGCAGGGATACCAGACTTGGGTTGATTTCTGGGTAAGGATGGCATTTCGTTTTCATCATTACAGTCCTCGATATCCACGAGAGTAATGCGATATGTACTCGTAGATCCGTAATCATACGTCAGCGTCAAAGCACACCCCTTTTCCAATCCCAGCTCCTCCAACCGTGTCTGATTCGCTCGTAATGGAGATTGGCATTCGATATCTGACGATTCGTATTCCTTTCCGTCGTAGGTAATGTACCACAAATGATCATCGGCCCTATCGTTTCCCTCGTATCCGACGGGTGTATGTTGGCATAGGATCGAGACGAGATGGTGTAGCGTATGAGTGGATAGGAGCTGTAGGCGGGCGAATCGATCATTGTCAGCGGTGAATGTCAAGATAGTCGGTTCCTGCTTCGATTCAACGGCAGGGAAGATACCAGCAGCAGTAGACGTCACGCCGGCAGAAGAAGAAGTAGATCGTCGTTGACCGCTATTTCCCGAAGCATGCAATGGATCGCCCTCATCATCAGTCTCCTGCTTGTACGAAGAATTTCGATTGTATCCATCGAAGGATACCATTGGTGGGTATGCGGCGGCGAGCGAATCGTCATCGTCATCTGTATCATGCTTGAACGACGACGAGATGCTGGTGTCGAGTCTGGCCTTTTTGACAGATGCGCAAATATTCCCGATGGAAGATGCTTCGGATGGACGTTTGGTTGCCTCGCTCATGTTGTTATTATTAGCGTTCAAGTGAAGTGTTCAATGAGTATTGTTGTTGGGTGCAATGAATGAGAGGAGTGAGATGTTTTATGAGCCGTTTTGCATCCCTTGCTCTGCTTGATGTTGTTTGGACAGGGGTGGCGGCGGCAAGTAAGTCTCGTTGCCAGACTGATGCACGATCACTTTACGGGACCGACGAAAATAGTCCCCTCCACAATCAGTACTGATTCCCTCCAATAATTCGGGACTGTCGATATGGCGCGCCTATCAAGGCATATCGAATTCCTACGATAGTGCAGCATTGGTCTATAAGGGCTATGGAATTATGATAAGACTCCATTCTTGTCAACAAAGTATTATGTATCGTCACATATTGTTTGTCTCAAATAATCATTGTATTTGTATCTTTTTGAAAATACTAATCTATGCAAGTGGTAAGATACTTTTGTTTAGTTCTATCCACATCTTATGCACAAAACCCAGCAAAAACAAAAAGATCATTGTCAAAGAAGTCAACAGTTGTCAACAAGGCAACCATGGACGCCGACGCAGCAGCAACCGCCGGCGGCGGCACCACCGACGCCAACCTCCCCGACTACAACGAGGACGAATCCCTCTTCGCCCTCTTCCTCCGTGAGCACACCATCCTCACCGCCGCCTCGGCCGACGATCACTTGGCCGATTCCGATGCCGATGATGATGACCTCCTTCTCGAACCGACCGCCGAGGGCAAGACGCTCCTGCGTCGCGTATCCTGCTTCACACCCCATTTGCAACGGATCAAGAATCGTCAACCCTACTATGGCATTGAGGGATTGGAAGGAAAGAGGACATACTTGATTGAAGTCCCCTTGACCGAGTTGGTAGCGTGGGATGCCGTGCGTGGAACGGAATTGGCACAAAGAGCCGCGGGCAATGCGATGAGGTATCACGAGTTGTTTTGTCGGGTGATTGATTCCATTTTGGATAGCATGTCCGCTTCTTCTTCTGGTAGTGGTGGGAGAGGGGGGAACAACAATGCTGCTGCCAACACTAATGGAGCGGGAGCAAGGGACAGCATTGACGTGTTACTAGAGCAACGGAGGGCGCAGCAGGAGGCACGACGGGAGGAGCAACAAGCAGCCCGAGCGGAGAATGGAGGGATGGACGATGTCAACGGTCCTCTCGGCGGGGGCGGCCTGGAGAACGATGCCGCCGTACTGGGTGCCAACAATGCTGCCAACCCCGGAACATCTGCCACGGAAGATTTGCCTCCTCTCCTCATGCGGCGGTACGAACTCCGCATCCTCCCGCTCCGTCGTCCCGGAACCTTTCCTCCCTTTGACCGACAGTACCGCGATGCCGCCTCCTCCCCGTACCCATCGAGCACTTCGAAACTCGACTCCGCCCCGGACATTGAGGGCGTAAGCCTCCGTCAAATCCGCTCCCGCGCCCTCGGACACCTTGTCACCTTGCGTGGAATGATTGTTCGTTCTTCGGATGTCAAGCCCGCGTGTACCGTGGCCACGTATACGTGTGATGCGTGCGGCTGTGAGATTTATCAGGTGGTATCCCAAAAGCGTGAGTTTTTGCCTCAGAGGCTGTGTCCCTCGGAGGAATGCCGAAGGCAGAGCAAGAATGGCGACACCTTGCACTTGCAAACCCGAGGTAGTAAATTTGTCAAGTTCCAGGAGCTCAAGTTGCAGGAATTGCCGAGCCAGGTTCCCATGGGTCACGTCCCACGGAGCATGAGCGTGCACTGCCGGGGGGAGCTGACGAGGTTGGCGAGTCCGGGGGACGTGGTGACGATTGATGGGGTGTTCTTGCCGCAGAGGGTGGCCGAGTCGGGATACAGGGCCATGAGGGCAGGACTCGTGGCAACAACCTTTTTGGAGGCCCAAAATATCATTGTGCACAAAAAAAGCTACGACGAGTCTGGCAATGCTCACTTGAGCGATGAGGAACGCATCAAACTCGACGAACAAATCCGCGAAATTGCCCACGGAGACGACCCCGTAGGCACGCTCAGCTCCGCCATCGCCCCCGAAATCTTTGGCCACGAGGACATCAAACGCGCCCTCCTCCTCCAACTCGTAGGAGGATGCACCCGCAAGCTCCCCGACGGCATGCGCATCCGCGGCGATATCAACATTTGCCTCATGGGCGATCCGGGAGTGGCCAAATCGCAGCTGTTGAAGCACGTGGCGTCGATTGCTCCACGGGGCGTGTATACGACCGGGAAGGGATCGAGTGGTGTGGGGTTGACGGCGGCGATTACGAAGGATGTGACTACGGGAGAGTTGGCGTTGGAGGGTGGGGCGTTGGTGTTGGCGGATCGGGGTATTTGTGCGATTGATGAGTTTGACAAGTGAGTACTCTTGGTTGGATATGGTGGAAGATGTTTTGTAGAATTGGAATGTGGTGCAAACATGATATGTATTCATGATGTGTGCTCTCTAATGATGCAATCAACTTGAGGTGGGAATGAGAAATCTATCAATCTGCTGTTCCGTGTTTTTGATGCTTACCATGAAAGTCTGCCTTGGCATGTGATGCAAGTGATCTGGCTGTCAAGCCCCAGGAAACCACTGGTCTGATGAATGCATCTTCCTCTTAGGTCAGTGGTTTTATCCACTGGAAATGTGCGACATGACAAAAAATGTACAACACAATTATCATGCAGAATGAGCCAAAATCTTTTGTGCTTTGTGGCATTATTATTGTTCGTGTTGCAGTTTGTGGAATGACCTGTCTGGGACTGATTCAAAAAGGATGCTAGAGGACTTGGGCTTTGTGTGTAAATGAGTGTTCATGACTTTTTCACTGGCGAAGGGCCCTGTCATTCCAAGTTTGGGTATTGCATTTGATCATTTTCAATATACTGTACATGATATGCAAGCTTGGTTTCTTGCACTGACCATCTTCCATTGCCATTGCTTACTTTTTCTTTGCAATATCCTATCAAAGAATGGACGAAGCTGATCGAACAGCTATTCACGAGGTAATGGAACAGCAGACAGTGTCCGTCGCCAAGGCCGGCATCGTTGCCACACTCAATGCCCGTGCTGCTGTACTTGCCGCGGCCAACCCGCTCTACGGCAGGTACAACCGTCGAAAGTCGCTGTCGGAGAACGTGAACCTGCCCAACTCGCTGTTGAGTCGATTCGATCTCATGTTTCTCATTTTGGATCTGGCGGATGTCGATAGGGACATGGCTCTCGCTAGGCATGTCACATTTGTTCATCAGAATGAGGGCACAGATACGAAGAAGGCAGATGGCAGTGGCGTAGACACTGTCCCAATGGACGAGGACGAGGATGATTTTGACATTGACAAGGAACAAGAGGGCGAGGATGACCAACAGGATAAGCCATTGGTGACATCTGGTCTCCTTCGAGAGTACATCTCTCGAGCTCGAAAGCACCAGCCTGTTGTCCCCGCTGATGTTGCGCCGTACATAGTTGAAGCCTATGTAAGCCTCCGCTCCCAGGGAGGTGAGCCAAATGGGAAACAGACAAAGAACGGAGATCAGACTGTCATGACAGCGAGGCAGTTGCTTTCGATACTGAGGTTGAGTCAGGGTTTGGCGAGACTCAGATTTTCGGATTATGTTGCCAGAGAGGATGTGGACGAGGCCATTCGGTGAGTCTATTTTTGTCAGCTTGTTTACTGTGCATGGTCTTTTGTCTTTTCTCACTCTTTGGCCTACCTTTGGATCTCGCCTATCTTGGGGAACTCTGAATGCCGTAGACTGACACACATGAGCAAATCAAGCTTGATGGACCATGACCAGGGACTGGGAGATCAGGGAGGCTCTGGCAAGCGCAAATTTGGTGGAGAGGACGTCACGTCTCGGATCTTCAACATCATAAGAGATTACTCAACATCCTCCAGATCGCAACGCATTGAGGTTAAGCTCGTGGAGGCCATGGTACTGCGCAAGGGATTCACGGAGCAGCAATTGAAGCAGTGTCTAGAGGAGTATCAGAGCTTGGATATTATCCAGTTGAATTCAACTGGTACACATATTGATTTATTATCCGGTTGATTTTAGTGAAGTGGCACAGTGCACACGATTAAGGATACTGGATTTTTGGGAAAGGAAAATTATTTTTGGAGACATGAACAATTTAATCATAAATAATTGCAACACTGATTTTCTTTTGCTGATGCAAGTGTCTAAGAGTTTATCTTTATGAAAAAAAACCCTTGAGCCACTTTTTTTCATGGCTGGGCCCATTGTCAACAGCAACAGGCTGATGAAGAATCCTTCTGGATGGAAATCGGTGACTCGAAATGCAACAGATTGCTGGATTACATCCAACGTGAGTTAGTGACGGAGATTTTTTGTGCAAAGTAACTTTCCTTCATGAGATATCCCAGCCTTCTAGAGCATCACAAGTTAGATCCCCGGTGCCTTGGGGGCGGCAACTGTCATGGTTGTGAACAACTGATGATCTTGGGCCCTTGATGCGACATACCCCATCGCCCCGCTTTGCGTCTACTACCTGGGAATAGCGCCCGCTCTTCAAAATTGAAAAGAAAGCATATTTGGCCGTTCCTTCATGGTTGCCACCGATCAGTTCTGCAAAGGGAAGGTTGGAGGAATTGTATGATAATGCAGCCGGGCGAAATGCAAAGAAATCTGTGTGTGGGGTTCTACCATTGCATCGGTGGAGGATAGCATCTATCTCATATTTTTTACCATTGATGCCTTCATTGTTAGGCACTGGTCTCATAGCTTCCATCAGCCATGTGGAATTGCGAATTAAGACATCTGGATTGATACGGATTACCCAATCGTAGCCTTCAAACCAATTTAATTGAAATGCCAGCTTCATTGGAACGTTTGCCCCGGCCTGCAGCGGATCCCACTTGAATCCAATATTTTCGACCATATAGAGCATATCTTCTAAATTGACGTCACCGGGCAAAGATTTATAGGTGATGGAAGGACTCTTGTCAAAAAGGGCTTTGATGCGCTGCGTGACATTAGTGTTGTATGTGTTTAGAGGACGATTCGTATAGAGGAGGATATTGGCCATCTGCAGCAGCTTGCTTCGGTCCATGAGTAATGGCCAACAACAGTCAAAATAACGCACGTGCTGATCGGAAAGATGCGTGGTGATGAACAACAAGAGTCTTTCTTCCTCACTCTTTGCATTGTAGTTCGTTGTTTGATTTTGCCCAGGCATGTTCCGGTTCATCGTCAAAAAATGGCAGAACATCATAATTGCCGCACCTCCAATGGTGCAGACCCGTCGAAGCATTCTAGCCATAGATCTTTTTCAGATCAATTCTTCAGACCCTGAGGTTTCTAAACGGAAGGCAGCTTGCACTGTGCAGCCATGGCAACCAGCAACTCTGTTGAATGAATGAATTGTGATCTACGTAGGAATTAATGTGTCTACTCAATTGTATCT
>JALLOX010000098.1:0-16429 GCA_036939695.1 Thalassiosira ordinaria | reverse complement strand
ACTACATGTCCAAAAAGGCATGAGTCACTCCCCCCAATGCCCTCCACGGACTCACCAAACTGGGCAGCTCCCCTGTCAACTGCCCAGCATCCTCGCTATACAGTTCTCCTATGACATCGGCATTACCGGCAATCATGTTGTACGTCAGTCGGGCCACGATGTTCCTCAGGCCCTTCACAACATAATCTCGTTGGAATGCCGACGGAGCCTCAAAGACATATACAGCCCCGTTCATGGCGGTAATGGAGAAGAAGCCTGTCGAGAGGGCTGCGGAGGCGGTAGTTTCGGCTTTGGTGCCTGCAGCCTTGGGATTGCTGGCGGCAGTTCCAGCATCATTTACAGTTGTGTTGCCATCACCCTCGTCGACTAGGATGGAGTGCACATCTAGCAGTCCAAGAGTGTTCCACATATTTTCGTCGCTGTCAAAGCTTGCTCCGGGAACCTGTCTTCTACTGACAACTGGCAGTACGGCCCAGGCTAACGTTGGCTGTTGCAGCTGTGTTCCGTGACAGTTGCCTGGTCTTAAGAATAGTTTGACGGTGGATTGGATCCAGTCTGGGTTCGTTGAGGCTCGAGAGGGCGATTCATGGTAGATTAGTTTGACTCCATTCTTGATGACATCCTGAAAAGCACATGGATTAAAGATGTCTTGAAAAGTTAGAGAGAGAGAGTGCGCAACCCATATGATGCTCAAAAGTTCATAAGACATGGGCACTTCCAGAGCTCACGACAGATCACAAAGACAGACTACTTCGTCCATCCAAGTGCACTCAGTTCAAAGGACATCCAACTCACCCTCTGAAACTCCAACGTATCATTCTCCTCCTTCTCCAACTCCAGGTCCACAGCATCCTTCTCATTCACCTGATCACCAATACCACATGCCGGCTCGCATGCCAATACCCTCTTGACAGTCTCACTAACTAAGTTATTTGTACCACCCAAGATGGTAGTATCCTCACTACACGTAAACGCACCCAATATCTTATCAATACCTCCCGCCTGCGCCGCAGCACTACTCGACATGTATGTCGTGCTGCCCATGGTGTATGACCACCCTTCCTCTCCGCTGGTAACCTCTGCTAAGCTGGGCAGTTGGGATCCTCCTCGTGTACCAGTTCGTGTTGTTCCGCCACTGATATTATGTCGACTGCTGTGTTTACTGCTCGCTGGAGTACGTGTGCTACGACTCGATGCCGATAGAGTCTGCTGCTGTGCCATTGTAGGAGGAGGAGGCGTTGCTATCCTTGCCCCCATACCAAAACGCCGTCCAATCTCCGGTTCTGTGAGTAGAGAGGGCATGGTGGCGTCATCATCGTGGTTAATGATTCTCGGTACCTCAGTGAAGGATTGTGATGCGCCCACAACCGGAGTGATGACAACATCCCGCTGTTCCTGTTGTTCGTGCTCCTTGTTCGTGTTGGCATTTGAGACATTGGTAGGCTGCGACTTCTTCTTGGAGGAGACGGATCTTGATCTTGTTGGCCGGATTTTTGACAAAAACTTTTTGCTTGGACGTGTTCCTTTTTCTTCTTCTGGTGGCGAGTAGCTGGCGGTACGCTCAGCAGCTATGGCTGCCTCTGCTGCTTGGGGTAGCTGCAGTGCCCCACTAGCATTGTTGACCAAGGCTAGTTCATCATATTCCGTCTCTTCGCCTTGGTCGGCAAGACTGGCACTGTTGGCATTGGCATTGGGTTTTGACGTAAGATTCTTTTGCTTCATCGTGCTCCCACTGCGCCGAGAAGTGCCCCTGGAGGTACTACGAGAATGAAAGGTGGCATCCGCATCATTGCGAGAGTGTATGGCAGAGACATTGTTGCCATCACTACCCTCCTTACTACTGACACTCTTTGATTGAACAGCTGTGTCTGCATGGTTTGCATCATCGCCCAGTGAAGGAGCTGGTGTCTCTTCCTGAACAGCAGAAGCAAAATCCTGACCGGCAATNGTTTGCATCATCGCCCAGTGAAGGAGCTGGTGTCTCTTCCTGAACAGCAGAAGCAAAATCCTGACCGGCAATCCCCAACTCGACACCATCATCTCCATCATCATTGTAAAAATCATCAAGGATGCTCGTGTCATACTGACTCTTTATCTCCTTGGTCTTACTCGCATCTCGTTCAGGAGTGGTGTCCGGTGTAGTGCTGGAGCCAATAGTAATATGAGGTGTATCCTTTTTCGACGGGGTTAGGAATCTCATGCTACGTTTCTTTTTGGTAGCTGCAACAGGAGTAACATCCTTGCTCTTTTTGGTATCCTTCTTCTTCTTTTTCTTCTTCTCCTTCTTGCTCTTTTTCTTAGACTTCTTTTCCTTGCCAGATCCCTCCTCCTGCTGCTGAGTCTCTGGTAGCTTACTCTTCATCACACTTTCAGTTCTACTACCAGTATCAGTAAATGAAGCAAAGGCATCATTCACATCAATTTCTTCAGAAAAATCTGCCACATCCTTTTCTAGCGTAGACATTTGATTGGAAATCAAAGGTGTTTCCTCCTGATGTGCTGCTGCCGTAGTTGGAGTTATCAATGCCGGCATCATGCTTGATGGCTTGTTTGGTGTACTGTAATCAGGTGTGCCATCAGCACTACTTGATCCAGAATTAGTGCCCACGTCACCCCGTTGTTCTATGCCATACTGAGGATTATCACCCTGTATGCTACCACCCTGTACACTATCCATATTATTCTCTCCAGCTGTTGCCGAAGTGGGTGTAATCAAATTAGGACTCCCCGTACCCGATCGACTCGCCGACCTCGTGGCCGAATCTCCCCCCATGGACGTGGCAGGTTGCAATATGGCAAAGCGAGAGACGGTGGCATCATCCTTGGTAGAGTCGGACGTCCTGGTGCGGTGGACGATGGGCTCATTCGTAGTATCGATTTGAAGGGAGGGGGGTTCCTTTTTCTTTTTTCGTTTTAGGAAGGATAGACCCATCTTTGCTCTTGTGTAGGTTATAGATTGGATAAAATGAATATTCGATATGACTTTTTGCTATGCAGCAGAGATGGAAGTAAAATTAAATAAACAAGATGTGCCTTCCTTGTATCAATGAAAGAAAGAAGACTTGGTCGACACTGATTTAGAAGAGAGCAGGAAGAGCTCAGAACCATGCAGCAGGACGGGCTTGGTGGTTAGTGGTCACCAATGACCAAAGTCAAAGGTGCAAGAGAGGTGTTCAGGCGTATCTCCGTCGCCACAAATATAATCAATCTGTCTTGAATGAATTGGATAGCATATAAGTTTGTACCTGGAAGCTAATCAAATGACTTGCTGATAACTAATAGTCTCGTCAACACGAACCAATCCAATAAAAGCTTGCTACCGAACCAAATGAATTGCAGTCATGTCGAATGTTTGCCATGGCATTGATTCCGGTTTGTTGGCAATGCAATGTCGAACTTTGCCGGGGTTGCCTACCAGAGCTCAAACGACTAACGAACTTTTTGATCAAGTTGCGTTGGTGGCGGCAAATTGAGATCAACAAATTTGGCAATGCTGAAGATACCAAGCAAGAGAGGGAGGATAGAGCTGTCCGCTTTGATGAATCCTTTATCCTTTGTCTTTGTGAAAGCAAAATTTCGGCCAGTCGATGGCCCATGATGGCCTGCTTTCGGCCCAATCAATAATTTTGGCGTGTAAATTCTTTATTCCCCCATCTTTCTCCTCATCTTTCTCAGTTTATTATGCCTATCATGTGCTTTTTAGGCATGGCTGGCGCGTTACATACCAAGCTTGCGTATGTACAATAAATTCAAATATGCCCAAATCTATTTAAGATGATAAAGTGACAGCATCTTTCTTACACATCACATTTTCAGATTGCGACTCCCTCCGATAGCTCTTGCTTGAACTTGAGCTTTCAGCGGCCGATTTTGGCTTCACTCTGCAAAAGTATGAATATGAGCTAGCGTGGTATGAGCACCTACCGTGCAATCAAAGCAGTGCCGCGGAAAGAGAAGACACAGCGACTCCGAGTAGATGATCATCAAAGCTGTTACTGATTATCAAGGTTAGTAGGACATGAATGCGATAACGATTCCACGTTCCCAGCGTCAGACGAAGAGCAATTACAACTCCCGCCAACGTTTGGGGAATTTACCGGTAGTTCTGCGTGTCAATATGATGGCATTCACGTCGTGGGTATTACCTACATATTATTTGCTGCAATCGAAAGCAATCAAACACAAGTCAATACTGCAGCAGCAGTCTTCTCTAGCATGATGGTTTGTTCATGCTGTACACATCATATTCAATCATATGAACTATAGCTCTCGACATCATACAAACAAATAATAATCATGAGCACTTGTGGCAGCGGCAGCATCGTTTTCACCCGGAGCAGCACCTCTCAATCCGACGCGGCCAACAGCAACAATGATGACCGCAAAGGCAACCCTAATCGATTGGCCCCATATAATCCCACCCATGACACGGCTCAATCGACTGCACTGGATCTGTTGCAATTGACATCCAACGATGTCTTCTTCGACCTGGGATGTGGCGACGGCAGACTTATCATTGCAGCACTCGAACGATGCTACGATGATGATTACTTAATGAGGGTGCACCAAGAACGCTTTGCTAGATTGCAATTACAACAACATCAGGAATCATCACATCAACATCGCATACAGCCACAAAAGCAACAGCAACAACAGCAGCAGCCGCCACCAAGTCACATTCGGAAAAGCAGCACAACCAGCTTTGGCAGTCGCAACAATAACACCCAACATGCACGCTCACACTCAGACTACTCGGTTCCACACTTGATGCGTACCACATCACAAGATGACCTTGATAGCGAGGATGCCAGTGGTATAAACTCCTCTCCTTACAAAATTCCTCACATAAAGGAGAATAATGAAAATAGTAGCCTTAATAATAATAGCGGAGGTGGGGACGGAAATGAAAGTGTCGATGTGTTAAGCGCGATAAGTCCATTGTCACAGCAGCAAAATCCGCTCATGCCTACCTCTCCTGTGACACCTATCATGGGCAATCGAGGACTTAAGAGATTGAACCTTGGTGGTGTAACTGATGAGAATAGGAACAATCTTCCGCCGGCTTTGCCACATGATTCCTATGATGATGATGATGACTACGATAAAAATGATGGCAATCCTATTGGCCTCAATGAAGAAAGGATCCGTAGGTTGTCGGATAGTATACCCACCACCATTGAAACACCCTCTCCAAATNTAATCATGATGGCAATCCTATTGGCCTCAATGAAGGTATACCAACCACCATTGATACGCCATCGCCAAATGACAAAAGTCCATATCACGCTCCGCAGATATCAGAGCTGCCTACGACAGATACACTTGCGGATCAATTTGCGGATCAATTGGCAGATCAATTGGCAGACCAATTATTGGCATCTGTTCCTTCAGGAGATATCTTATTTGATGAGAATTCCAATGGTATCAAACAGACATGGTTGGTACCTGACAACAATGGTGAAACCAACAACAATGAAACCTATCCAGGGGGAATGATATTACAAAGTCAAACCAGCAGCAGTCTATTAGGAGGAGGACTCCAATGTGTCGGCATTGAATACAACCAAGCCCTTGCCGAGGCGGCGCAAGTCAATGTCCAAAAATCATACATTTATTCACATGTGAACAAAAAAGTGTTTATACGATGGGGAGATGTGCTGGATGAATGGCATAGGGGTGAAGGTCTTTCCCAGAGTGAGAGTGAGAACTCTTTTTTCAAAAATAATACTTTTGGTTTGGGTGGTATGAACAATAATAACAATAATAATGATGATGGGAATGAGGAGAATCATGTATCTTGGGATGATTTGAAAGAGGAACAGGAATTGCTAGAACAACAGCTACAGAAACAGCAGAAACAGCAGCAGGATATACAAAGAATATCCTCGTTTGGTTCACAACACGATGGAGAAGATGCCAGCAAGCTTACTTTGTTGAACGATGCCACGGCTGTCTTTGTATACCTGCTTCCACAAGGATTGAAAAAAGTCAAGCCACTCTTACATGAGGCTTCCAAAATCCGACACGGACAACGCGAGTGGCTAAAGCAACAACAAAAGCTCCAAGAGCAGAAATTTAGGCGGAAACAAATTCAGATGCAAATGCAGCAGCATCCATTGATGCATCATCATCATCCTTCCTTACAGCAACAATCCTTGGCCGAACCCGCTGAAAATAATAATAATATCCACCTGGCAGCAGCAGAGGCGGCGGGTTTAGTAGATGCAGAACAGTCATCGTGGTCGCAGTACTGCCCGCTGCCACGACAGTTGACAAGTTTGCATCGCAAGGGTTATAGTCATGTGAGCGATATTACCGATTATGATTTTCGGAATTGGTCGAGGACGGATAGTTTATTGGCAGAGGGTGATTATTTTGGTAGTAATAATAATTTGCAGGGTACGATATTGGAGGATCCAAATATGATTTGTGCCAATGTTGGTGGTGGTGATGGTGGTGGCGGTAATGGTGATATGGATGGTGCTATTGGTATTATTGGCAAGGAGGAAGAAGATGGTGGTAGACAGGCAAGAAGGACCATCAAAACTAACAATACCACCAGTGGCAATAACAACAGCAACAGCAACAGCATTATCCCATGCTTTCGGGTGGTAAGCTACATGTTTTCAATACCAGGATGGACTCCATCAAAGGTGGATAGGAGTAGCAAGGGTGGATGTCCTTTGTACTTGTACGAGAATATTCATGAGGAGGAGGATTAGTAGTTAAGTAGAGTTTTTGGGTAGAATTTAGTAAAGGTGAAATTTTGAGTAGTATGCTCAATAAGAATTGATGACCATGTATCATCCTAGTAACGACAGGCAAATGGACAACATCATTTCTGCTGCTGATATCTCTGAAGACTTGAGATTTACCAATGATGACTACCTTGAGTGTAATATTATGAGGCTTGGGGTGAGATTATGAAACCAGTGGATATCCTATTTAAAATGCTCGATTAACGATGATCTTGGGTGGGGTGATGTTGCAATTGAACCAGTTGATATCCATTTAAAATGTTCAATTGGCAAAAGGATGGAGGCGCATGATATGTAGACATTCCAAGGTTGGCAAGAGTCATTGACCAAGAGTGGTTTTAGGACTACCAGTGACTGTGAGCTTATTCGAGTGGCATTCCACAGCCTTCTGAAAGTATTCTCTCATCTATACAAAAAAAATCATGCAAGTGGTGTCCGAGGACTCCAATTTCAGTATGTATGGTGTCCCATCCTAAGCTAAATAACACAGAAATGAACATAACATACGATTTATTCCCCTACATGTAATAAACTATCCTCACTGCCCTAACATGACACCTTTGCCTTCGATCCATCTTAGGTCAAATTGACTTTCCCTTTTTATTTCGCTAGGTAGTTCTTCTTCACAAGGCCATACAAAGTAAGAGCTTTGGCAACAATGACTGCTCCAATCAAGTACACAACACAACTGGGGTACGAGGTATAGAATGATAAATATTGTTGAGAAAAATGAGAATCATTGGTTCAGGGAGAAAACAAGTTCTCAAAGACTTACTATGGAATATGCTCAGGAATCCACATTCCGCCAAAAGAGACATACACCCAATCTTCAGCTGTGCCTGTGGTGCATTCCGCGGGGAGGGAGTGACTGGGTTCTTCGCCTGGACAGTTTTGGTTAAGAGTATACATATAGAATGGACTGCCCATGGATGCAGTGATTGGAGTGGTGTCGCCTTCAAATTGTGAAACGAATAGGCCTTCGAGAACATAATGAAGAGGGAAAGTCCTGGTGCGAGTAGTAAAATGACAACGATGGTAAGGAGGAGATTTGCATGCCGTGGGGTGATTTGAGGGAGGAACAGCAACAGTTAGAACAACTATTACAAAAGCAAGATCGGGATATACAACGAATGTCATCTTTTGGTTCACACCACGATGGAGAGTATGGCAGTAAACTCACCAGTATGCCCAGATCCAGTAAGTATTGATATCTTGGGGACGGATAAGAATACCACCGAAAATTGAAGACATGCCAATGAACAAGGAGCCGAAACCTTGCGCGGTCTGGGAGTCACGGAAGACAGCCATAAATGCTTGACCAAAGAAAGTAAATACCGCCAAAGAGAAGGTTGAGAATAACCAGTACAAGAAGAACTTGGCGGCATCAACTGCAAACCCAACTGTGAAGTACCAGAGGAGGCAAAACACCATTGATGAAAGTAAAATGAAGGGAGCTTCCACGATTGTGAAGGCTAGATTGATCGCTTTGTAGTCATACATCAGTGCTGCCTGGTGTCGATAGTACATGTTCCTTTCCATTTCAAAGACAGGAAGCACTGTATTCATCGCGTTTACTCCCAAGAAAAGACATGTGATGTAGATTGATGTGATCCGACTGTTCATGTCACCTTCATTTGCAGGGACTCTCTGGGAAGCAAATACAGATCCAAATAGTAATGCAACTATACCTGACACAAGAAGTCTCACACGATTATACCCCGGTGACCTCCAGTATATCGTGCTCAGTCGCTGTTTGTGAAGCAGAAATTAAGTGAGTTCCCATTTTTTTTTACAACAAGGTCCCAAATAATATGTTTTCAATACTGAAATACTGCAAGATGTACTTACCTTGTACACCTCTCTCGATTGGGTGCGGCTGTTTGTAGCATACTTGGTTGGGAACGTAATTTTGGTGCTCTCTTCTGACATTTTGTCATTCATGGAATCAATCTTGTTCATGCAGTCTTGAGACAAAGGAGAATGAGTGTATGCCTTGGCATAGTCGAAACTTTCTGATCCTGCAGAGCCTGCACCAATGGCAGTGAGCATCCATGTTGCAGGGTTCTCGCCGCCCTTGATTGGTGTAGTTGAAGGATAGCTCTCGAGATATTCAATCAAGTTATAACTTTCATCCCCGAGTTCGCCAAAGAACACTGTTTCTCCACCCCTTTTCAATAGAAGTAGGCTGTCAAATGAATTAAAGATAGCAACAGATGGTTGGTGGATCGTTGCGACGACAGCAATGCCTGTGTCAGCAATCCTCCTCAAACTCCTCATGACAATGCCTGCAGCACGAGCGTCCAGCCCGGATGTGGGCTAGTAGAGTGAACATGAATTGACAAGGACCATTTAAGAAAGAAGTTGAATAGCGGTAAAAGCTTAGGTGCAATCATTGCGTCTCACCTCATCAAGAAAGACGCAAGCAGGATTTGATGCTAGCTCAACGGCAATGGAAAGTCGTTTCTTCTGCTCAAAAGAGAGGCCTCCAGTATCATCTCCGACAAGAAAGCCTGATATTTCATCTAGCTCAAGCATGGCCAGAACATGGTCAACGAACTTGATCTTAGTCTCCATAGGGATGGATTCTTCTAGACGCATCTTTGCACTGAACTCCACAGTCTCACGGACAGTTAACTGTGGTGACTGAACGTCGAACTGCTCGACGTAACCAGTCATCCTCCTGAAAGAATTGGATTCTTGGGGATGCCCATTAACACGGATATCACCAGAGACCTCCCCACTGGCTTTTCGGAGAGAAAGAACATCCATCAGAGTGGTCTTGCCTGTTCATAATGTAAGAATAACAATTGATTAGAAAATTGACCCAGTCAAGCAAAGTCCATCGGATCAAGCCACTTGCCTGCCCCACTGGAGCCCATTAACGCTGTCATTTTTCCTGCAGCAAAGTAACCACTGATTCCTTTGAGCAGATGCAGCTTATCGTTTGTAGTGCTTGCTTTTACTACGTAATTCACGTCTTTGAATGTGAGTGTAGCACCCCTGGTTTCCAAACCAATATTTTCACCAGTGGCAGTCTTTTCCTTGGCAGAAACATTATCATTACTATCATCCTCACTGCCACCCAACGATCCACCAGTTGCAAAGCGAACATGCATAAGG
Source organism: Thalassiosira ordinaria (assembly GCA_036939695.1). Classification (NCBI taxonomy): domain Eukaryota; phylum Bacillariophyta; class Thalassiosirophyceae; order Thalassiosirales; family Thalassiosiraceae; genus Thalassiosira; species Thalassiosira ordinaria. Next base: position 6,551 of record JALLOX010000098.1, on the reverse strand, counting down.
CTCCAAACGGAGGCTATGACAGACACGAGGCATAGGCCAATGCAGAAGAGCACAGTGTACCAGACCCAAACATATTCAAATGCTTCTCCTTTGAAAACAAAGCCAAACCTCTCTAGAGTTGCTTCCCCTAGTGTAGTACCATCTTCATCAACCACTTCATCATAATAACCACTTGACATTATGGGGAGAGTTTATGATGAAATGAGAAAGGATGCAAAGCAATGATGAGTAGAAAGTGAAGACAGTTCCCTTACCTCTGATACTCATTGATCACTACAGCGCGGATGACCCAGGCAAAAAGGTTACACCAATAGATCCAAATGTAATAAGGTGGGATTACGTCGGGCTGGACTGTGAATCCACTGAATAGAATCATAATCACCAGTGTAATTGACATGCATGCCTGAGCAGTAGGCCTATCTTTGACTGTGGCTGAGAAGATGCTAAACATCAATCCCGTTGTGAAGGCACATAGTAGAGTCAGAAGCAGAAATACAAAGTAATTTGCAGCAGATGGAGCAAACCCGCTGAACCAATAGATGAAGCTCCCGTAGATGAGAGCATCCTGTATGGATGTTGGAAGGCCAGCCAAGGCCCGTGCGAACACATATGTCCAGGTAGGATAGAAGTTCGCATCTTGCTCCTTGTAAAAAATACCCCTTGTGTCAATCTGTGGGGCAACTTTAAGCATGGCACCCATACTAATAAAGAAGACACACTGAAAGACAACTCCCATCACTGTCTGTGGATCATCAATCTGCCAGAAGACAGTGCCCACGATAATTCCCATGAAAAGATCTTGGATGAGTCTCGCCATACGAGCATACTTGTCTCGCCACCAGAGTAAAAATTCTCTTTTGAAGACTACCTTGATGGATTGGAGTGTAGAGTTTGCGTACCTCTTCTTGAATGTGTCATGAGACAGGGTATCCTTCATTTCCTCATCAAGAGGAGCTCCCAACTTCATGAGTGTCTCTTGTCCACGCTCAGATTCTTCGTACTTTTGAACAAATTGCTCAGTGGTGAAATGTGCAGCCTCCTCTGTTTCAGAAAGATACTGGGCCCCATCCTTCGTTGGAAGACTTTGAAGCCAATCAGCAGGATCCATACGGATCGGCTGCTTGTATCCCAAGGACTTGAAGTGATTCGTAACTTCCGCAACTGGCCCAGCATACAAAACTCGACCCTTATCAAGCAGAATAATCTCATCAAACAAAGCGACCGTCTCGGGAGGTGGCTGAAGTAGCGAGACAATATGAATGGTTTGTCGCATACGCGTCACTTCGCCCAGGAGCTTGCAGATGTCGTAGGTAGTCGCTGCATCAAGACCAGTACTGATCTCGTCAAAGCATTGCACGAAGGAGCGGACCGCCATCATTTCTGCTACAGACACACGTTTCTTTTCACCTCCCGACACTCCACGGACCTTGTCTGAGCCAACGAATGTATCTTCCACTCTCTTGATACCTACTGCTCGCATGATTAGATCAACTAGCCAGCCATCGTCATCCAACTCTTTGGTCAGTTTTTCGACATCCTCGCCTTCTCCTGAAAATGGGCCTGAGTGAGTACCTCTACATACCAAATATTAATGGGTAAGTCTTGGCAACGTGAAGACTGAACATCTACTCATACAAACTAGCAAACTTACCCCCAGCAGCAGTCAAACGCGAATTCAAGCGTCTCCTTCACTGTGAGATAACCATGGAGCCTCTCAATTTGATCTACATAGGACACGACATTCTAGGTAGGGTAGATATGATCAAATAAGAAACTTGACATGAGATATATGTAACTCTCGAAGAGATGCGTGCTAAAATAATGAACTCACAGTCCAAATGATGTTCTCATCTTTCGAGTTAACGCCATTCACTTCCACACTACCGCCAACAGTATGTTTACCATCCTCGGGGAGAAGATTTGCAATCATTTTCAGCACTAAGATATTGTACCATAAGTATAAAGAAAAAGAGACACGGGATCAGTATATTTATTTCTGATCAGCTGCAAGAATCTTGACACGAGTATACAATCAGACCACTTACATGTAGACTTGCCACACCCCGGAGCTCCCAGGATCAAATACATCTTTCCTTCTTCAAGCATCAAGTTAACCCCCTGCATGATGGTCTTGACCTCTGTCTTTTGCTTCGGAGATCCGGTAGTGATCAAACGCCTCATGGCCTGTCCCATCTTGGTGAACACTCCTGAATTGGTAACCGTTGGGATATGCTGCTGTCCAGGTCCCTTCCCACCAGGCAACACAGGAGCTTTGACAGTGTATGATCCATCTCGGATGCGTACCTCGAACTTGGCCTGTTTCCTTTTAATGCCTTCCATGACCTCACGTACCTCTCGGGCGATGTCTGTCTCCTTGGAGGATGTTCTGACATCCTGCTCGTGACTGCGTACCAACGCTCCAAGTACGGACTGACGTTTGCTAAACGTCTCGCGGCGGACGGCCTTGCATGTTGCCTCGTCGTAGAGCTCTTCGCCGAGGATGGCGCGGCGGAGGTTCTCGTTGATCTCGATGTTGTTCACGGCGCAGATCTCGAGGAGGTTGGCTATGGCCTTGTCCTTGCTTTCGGCGATTTGACTCTCGGTGGGGACAAGCTGCTGGCCTTCTGTTGCTGTTAGGCCTGATTGACTTTCGGCGATGCCATCCATACTCAGGGCTGTTGGGTTTTGAGTGAGGGCGGCAGCGGGAGGGGGCGAGGGAGGGGTTGCCGACATGGGAGGCGAGCCGAACTCGACCTCCTGCTCTTGATCGGCCATGGTTGATGGTGATTTCTTCGGGCCTTCACTACACTGCTGATATCGGGTGATAAGTGGATGCGAAGGGGGAAATGAAAACGAAATATGAGGCAAGCGACAAGCGATAGACAGAAGGCAGAAGGCAGATGTAATGGGATGGTGTGTTGTGTAGATACTCTGGTTGTGTGCATGCAAAAGATCCTGCCTGCATCATCAAAAAAAGATATTCCTCAAAAAAGATCGTGTCAACGAACATCTACCTACCTATCAACATATTAATTCCAATGTCCAGAATCCGTACTCAATTTCAAGTTGTTCTGCATGCAAATGTTGTCGTTCAGACGGAAAAGATCAATGAAGAACAATTTTAGGAGTAGCCTTAGAAAGGCTTAGAACAAGTTCGAATCGAAATTTCTTTTCAGCTTCAATATCAAGAAGTTCAAGTTCCGCGGCCGCGCGGCTGCTGCTGGGCGGGCTGCTGGGCGGGCGGGGCACATGATTGTAATGTGCGATTGCGAGAGGTATCTATGTAGATATGTATGTGTTGTACGTTGTACGTAGCTAGGTATTGCAACTGCCCTCAGCTAGCCGAGCCGCCGGCTACGAGATACAATATGGTATTTAGATATCTATCATACAACATATGTACGTACGTACATGTAGGTGAGTACACCTTCGCCAATTTTGGCCTGCTCACTTCGGCCCGCAATCGGTGCTGAGAACCCACTCTCACAGAAAGGATTGGATCAAGTTCGAATCGCTTTTTCAGCTTCAAGTTAGTTGACGCACTGGGTATGGGCATCAACTGGGAGGCACTCGGGCACATGATAATATTGCCCGACTGGGGGCACTGATGGGGCACAAGATAATAAATGTTACTGTACGTACGTATGTCGTAGAGTGGTGAGTATGGTACACCTTTGCCAATTTTGGCGTGCTCACTTCGGCCCGCACATCACACGTGAAAACGTGTTCACACATCACACATCACACTGCCGAGAAGCACCATTGGAGGAATCTCTCATCTCTCTCATCATCGTCGTCATCATTGCCCAATTCCAATTGATGAATGGCGAGGCTTCGCGCTTCACGTCGCACGTCGCTCGCCTGCCGCCTGCCCCGCTATCTATCATAGATAGGTACACAGATGGATGGTCTCTCGAGGTCGGTCCCTGCCTCGTCTCTCCTAACCTCAGATTTCCTCAAATTCTTGAGGCTGCTATGCTGAAGCTGTCGTCGGAGCTCTCTACCTACTCTGCCCTTCCGTGGCTTATGATTTGGCTACTATTGGTCTTTGTTTCATTTGCTGGCCTTCCCTTCGAATTGTATCACTGCAAACAATTATTCTTTGTGACACCCCGGTGACACGGGACCGACATCGGCCACCAGGATATACGAAACAAAAGAGAACAAAATGTCAGTTGATGCCTGGTTTAAGCCTCCTTTGACGGTGGTGAGTGTTGCCTGCTGCTTGATAATAATTTCAAGATTCTTGAGATATCCTCAATTGATATGATGTGTCCTCAAATAATTCTCCATTTCTCTTTAATTGGTGCTTGCAGTTCATCGTATGGGGCGGCTTCGTCCTCTGCTTTCTCCTTTGCGGTTCAAGCAAGCGGCTGTGCAGATTCTTTTGTTGCGATTGTGACGATGAGAACATGTGAGTTACTATTGCACCATTATGATGATTTGTATGGGAGCATATTATCATATGGACCAATCAATTGTCATAATATGGTACTGAATTCACATGTTTCATCTGTACTTGCACTGTCATCAATGAAACCCTGCACTCGCATTCAGAGATTATGACGAAGAGACTTATGAACACCTGTCATCGAGGCGAAGACAAGAGCTGGATAGTCTCCGGTCCATTGCCATACTTCGTCAGCTGGCTAAGTTTACACTGGTAAGAATGAGTATCGTATCATGGTGAACGATACTCTTTGGTTGCATCAATTGCTCACCTGTACCATCTCTAGGTGCTGAAAAAAGAGAACATGAAGAAGCAGTTACCAGACTCTGATCCTCAGTGCCTGGACTGCAAAGACAAGCTGAGTGATATAGCAGAACCAGATACAGGGGAAGTATCTAGTGGAGACGAGGGGGGGAATCAAAAAGAAATTTCAATTGTTGATGTTGAAAAGGGGTTAAAAAACTCTACAGGTGCATCAACAAATGATGATGTGGCAGTGGAAGCAATGGAAGATGATATCCAATACACTCATGTCTTGGTTCCGTATCCCAGCTACGATATTGATGGTAAACATGTGATGGAGATGGTGGAAGAATGCAGCGAAAAGGAAAAGAGGAGCAAATCTATCAAAGACAAGATACTGTTTCGTAAATCAAAAGCGAATACAGAGGAAGAAGATAACAATGACGAGAGTGTCAAGGAGGGGGGCGAAAGTAAAGAGGATGAGTGCGCAACTGAAGTAGAAGATGAGGCAAAAGAGCTGGTGGACACAAAAATGACAGAGAAAAGACTCGTCCCAATATTCTGCGCCGTATGTCTCATGGAGTACGACATAAATGAAAGGATTTGCTGGGCGTCCAATGGCGAGTGCACACATGTCTTCCATGAAGACTGCATCCTTCAGTGGCTGGTATCATTAGGGAAGAAACGCTCAAAGAGGCAGAGTTTTCCTCGGAACCCAAGCGATAAAAAGCTTTTGGATTATTCAATGGAATGTCCCTGCTGTCGTCAGGATTTTGTTTCGAGAAATTTGGTATTTGCTCCACCGGTTGCGGAGGGAGAAGAAAACGTTTGAGAAGAATCATCACTTTCTACATGTTTCATTTATTTTGTAAATTATGTATGCTGAGCTATTGTGGACTAATTGAGCTTAAGTATTGCCTTTCACAAAGCTGGATTATGTGTTTGGCATTCATCTTTGTTACAACATTATGCATCCTTTTGGAATGAAAGATTTGCTGAGTTTGTTTCCGCATTATGTGATTGATGCCCCAGATGGCATTGCCGCTTGAGTTTCTCCCGTAGAACAGGCATATCTGAAGGCATTACTCTCTATTTATATTATCCCTTGGCAATGCCTTGCGCATGTCCAATGCATCCTCTGGATCATCTCCTGAGTAAGAACTGAACACCCTCCCATATGTAATTTAGCCAACTATTGCCGTTTGATGGAATAACATGGAATGATAATATTTATTTCTAATGTTCAATGGTAAAGATGAACACAAACAAACACAGACGTTCTATCAACACTTCCCTGTTCAAAGAGCAAGTGAACAACTCTACAAAGTATGTATTGTAAAAATTGCTGCTTGTACCCCCAAATGTCTCCTTTAGGGCCTTCGCCAATCCCGACCTCCAAAACAAAGGCGCTACCATCGGTGCTATCATGTGCCCATGCCAAATGTTGTCGCTCCCCCTTCTCTTCCCAAGCATTTGATAAAATTGTTCATGCGAAATGGTCTTGTGGTAGATAATGATTATTCACAACCGGGGCCCGTGGCGTGAAATCCCATAAGCTGATTGTGTCCCGTGATAAACTTCTTTGACACCATACTGCATCCAAACCGCTGGAACTAATTTGTTCATGTCTCAGTCAAAGCAAGCCTAAAATGAACATTTGGACTTGGCTAATGGAGAGCCAACCATTGCTGCACAAGTGTTCCAAAACATCATGTCCTATATGTATGAGGAAGGGTAACAAGCTACTACAGGCATATGTCTTTTCTTTTGCATCACACTATATCCAAGCCACAAAAACTTTGGTGCCAAGCATAGCACAAGACATTGCATTTCAACTAATAGGTGATGACTAAATTAT
>JALLOX010000097.1:0-16694 GCA_036939695.1 Thalassiosira ordinaria | reverse complement strand
TTCCACACGGAGGAGGCCTCGTTTGTACCTAAGCACGAACAAAAAGTTGCTGGTGCTACAAATACTTGTTTACGGCTCAACGAATCAATTTGATCGTACATTTGTACCAAATTCACTTCTTATCATACAAAGGGTTATAATATTTATGCCCATATTAGAAAGGAACCATTTTATGTATGAATATATCTACTAATACTAAATAATAAAATTTCCTAAACTAATCATTTCGCTATTGTTGAATATAACTTGATGGTCTACAGTTGTATGAATAATGTTCTCCGGCAGCCATCATTATATATCCATTTACAGACAAGTATTTCTTTGTGTATTACCACTACTCTTTGTCTGTAATCCAAACCAAATGCGTATATTGTATAGCGATTATGTGTTGTCGTATCCAATGAGTCAACAAGCCGGATATTTGTGCACATGGCCACGGAACACCTATTTTGATACTTGGCACCATCAAAACACGACTAGGAGATTGTTGATTATTGTGGATTGTGTGACAACTCCATATTCATCGTGGATATCAATAGCCAAGACGATACCCCATGCATGTCAAAATGTACGGAGGCCAAGAAAATGTAGCTGGGGTGAAAGAGACGAGCAGCTTGAGATTCTCATTGATGATACCATATACTCCAATGCTCCAACGGCGATCGTTGTCATTTTCAAGTGACGGAGCCGTATATATCACTAGGAGTTTCGGGTGGCTGGCGAGCACGGGAGTACGCTGCCGTACTGCAACTGTGGTGCGATGATAGTGCTCAGCGCCTAGAAAGAGACGGAGGCAATTCGTTGCAGTCATAGGAGAGCCAATTTTTTAGGATGTATTATTCTTTTTAAAGTAGTAGCATGGTGTCAGTGCGACAACCAGCATCATAGGCACTTGCGCCAATCACATAGACCGACGTATCATCTTTGATCTCAGAGAGAATCAAAATGAAGAGTGACGAACATAGCTCTTGGTGAAGGTGGCCAGAAGAGCCAAGGGGCCAGATTTCACAGAATCAATTGGTGTGATGAGATGTTTATACCGCTATTGTCGTGTTTGCCTCTGTCCATCATTCTCTGCGAGAGATCGTATTATTTTAGAGAGCTCTCTTCTCTCTTTTCGTTTCGTTTTGTTCGATCGATTATCAAGCAGCTCTCTCTCTCTCTCTCTAGAGAGAGAGAGCAGAGAGAGAGCAACATCAACGCTTCTGAGCGGTCCTGATATTGTATATCTCTTTGATGTCTCCCAGGAGCAGTTAGAAAAGGACGCCCGCTGTGCTTTTGAGATTCAATAAAAATTGAGCAATGAAGCAATTCACAACGATTCTATCTCAAATCCACAATTATAGAGCAGGGGATATCGAAAGGACCGGAGGACTCAAGTCCATCCATAATTGTCCATATATACTCAAATCAGTAGCCTCCTGCCATTAATTTCCCAGATGCTACATCAACTCCTGCTGTAGCATGACAAAGTATCTCACGTCTGATGTCTTCATCATGCTTCAGAAATCCTGGTGGCAGTATCAGCTCCTAAGATAGTGATGTGGTAGATTGTCATGTTAGTGAAAGTCTGGTTTTTTCTTGCACCATGTGGAGTAGATGATATGCCAAGAGATAAATCCCAGCACCGACACAAGGGTTGTGGCAATGTGATAGAGCGGTGGGTGTTGGCTGCCCCTCTCTTAATCAACGATGAACTTTCAAACTGTCAAATCGTACACACATTCACACACCGGCAGTACCATGGTGTATTTTTGGAGTGCAATTGCTGCCATGCCAAAGCTAACAGTTACACGCCCCATAGTAGTCCCACGGCAATCTTACCTAGCAACAACTCAAGCTTATTTGCAGCAGGTATACCCATCGTACGAGTTAGTACTATTACCGAATTTTCCTCGCCTAGATATCTTCATTGCTGTGAATTGTACCAACTTTGCATTCTATCAAATAATAGTAGCCAGCATATGTTGTGTACGTGTCTGCATGGCCGCAAGAGGTGGACGTGGATTGAATTGATTTTTTAGAGCGGCAAGTGATTCTGACGAGGGTGTAGACGCTGAGTACCCAGCAGTTTGGGAAATGCCGTTGCAAGGTCTCCCCTCCAAAGTCGTCATTATTTGATGGATAGTCAACATTACAAAGTGGCGAGCTGATAGTGTTGGGACGCCATGTCAATATCCACGTAGAAGTTGTATCCTCTCTAAGTTTTTCTCCAAGTCCAAACTAGATTGTCGTGGGTCCAGAATGAACAATCCACTCTCCATCAGAATGGAACAAGACGGGACGACCAATCTAGTAACTTGCAAGTAAACAGGCTGGGCCTGCAAGTTGCTATCCGTAGCATCAGCAGCCCGTGGAGACATAACACATCAGCCCTAGTCAAGAATAATTTCTTTCATTGTTCATCAAATATAGTGGTGATGGAACGAATGAAGGGCGGGAATTGAGTATTGTGTGTCGTCAACGTGACACCTCAAAAAGTAGCCGTTACGAGTCTTCCCTTTTCATTCTCCTTCGGACGGACCGACCGCATCAAATCGTCCGCACTATCACCCCATCGAACCAACCATACCATCGTCAAAGCGCATCGTACCGTTGCCTTGCCCGCCGTCGTTCACGATCGATCATCCCGCGTGGTGTGGTAAGGCTACAGCGGGCCATGGAGGCCTATTGCGTATGTGCTCCGAGGGAGCTTTTGATAATTTCCTCAAAAACCTTCCTGTTCTGGATTTCAATAAGTACCGCAATAACTCTGAAGCGATCAGAGAGTTGTTGGTCAACGAGTGTCACATCGCAATGCGCGGTGAAACTACTGAAGAGCGCACACTTCAATGTCAGATTGCCTCGTTACTGGAAAAGAGACATATTCAACTCTGCTACATGGCGGACAACGAATCCGAGACTGACCCACGTAACAAGCGCCAGGGTACCACGATTCTCGGCCACGTAGAAAAGAAAGCCCCAGTGAACTACACTCGTGATTTGACCGATACTGGGAAGGGTGCCATGTTGGAATTGAAGAATGCACTCGTTTCATCGGGCGAGGAGCTTGGTGCGACAAAATCAAAGTGTTATCTGAATTCAAGCAACCCTTTACCTCCCAAATCAATCTACATTAGTCCCCACCCGGATCAAAGTCACTATGATGTAAAAGCCGATGGTACCCCATGGCTGCGCACTAATCGTCAAGTGTTGCATAACGGATGTGGATCAACTGTTAGAATTGACATGTTTATGGTTGAGGGTTTTGCCTACTGGCAAAACTGATTGTAAAGGAAAGATGGAATTTTCAATGCGAAAGCGGACTATCGGACACTGCGATTTTGAATTACCCTGTGGGCTCGGTACCTATATCATGTCATCCGTCGGAGCTGGACGGCATATGGGTCGGTGTGTTCAGGCCAAAGATGGCTCCAGAAAAGGGGTCATACTCTATACAAAACAAGAGGCATTACTGTCATCGATAGGGCGTTCGATACGGACGAGAAAGCACGTGCGCATTTTCAATCGTTCGTTAATCATGCATCGAACCTCAAGATCCCTACGATTGCAAACATTGGTGTTAGTTCTTTTGGGAGCACTAGTGCCTCTTCAGCTAAAAAGATTGACGAAATCCAACAATCACTAGAATCTATTCTTCTTAAGGCCATGAACAAAGAAGAGAAGAAAGCTAGGGGAAATGCCAAGATCAAGGCCATCCGTGAATGGAGACGCAAAGCTAAAGCCGGAAAGCCGCTATCGGCCGAGCAGAGGGTTCAAGTTGATAAGCTCGAACAACAAGAAGCTACGGCTACAGCTTACTGCGTCCTGGAGAATTCCATACGTAGATACGTAGATTGATATGGCAGATNGCCACCACACAGGCGCTGAAGCCCAATTGCCCTTCTTGTGCCAACACTTCTCCTCAGGGGTACCATGCGACTTGCCGCAGTACTTGCATGCAGGTTTGTCGTCGTTGGTACTTCCGTTGTCGCCAGCACTGCCGCCTCCTCCACCTCCACCGCTTTTGGTTTTGGTAGCTAGCTGCCGTTTCAATGCTGCGATTTCCTTGCATAGCTCCTCCTCTTTGGCATTGGTACCACCTCCGCCGCCGCCGCCGCCGCCGCCGCCGCTGTTCTTGATTTTGCTCTCGTAGGCGCTGAAACGTTGGTTGATAGCAGCGTGGATGGATTCCTCTGCTGCTTCGCTGAATACGCCCATGGCTTCGTTGAACATGGTGGCCATTGCTTCTGGTGTCACGCCAGCGGTAGCGGTGGCATTGTTGGCGAGGTGGCGTTCCCCACGTGCTCCTGTGGCTGACTTTTGTGCTCGGCGACGCTTTTTGTCAGCCTCACCGAAGTGCTCTTGAAAGTTCTCCCAGGTTTGCTTGCTGGCATCGTTGGTATGCCATTTGTCCAGTGCGGCGCGGAAAAAATCCGAATTGCACTGCTCGAGTTGTAGGAGGTACTCTACCATCAGTTCGCTGTGGCTGGTGGCTACTCCGTTATCCTTCAGCTCGGCAATTTTCTTGTTGAGACGTTTGAAGAATGTGTTGAGGGTGATGTCTCCTTCGAAATCGATGGGTTCGTCACGCTCTTTCAACATGGCGTTGATGGCAATGACATCCACGACGTCCGCCTTCTCCTTGAGATGAGTTAGGAGCTCGAGCGGCGATACTTTCGTGTAGCCATAGGTTTGATCCTCCAAATCTTGAATGGCCTCCTTGGGTACACTCTTGAGGATCAGATAACGCAATCCTGCGTCTACGCCTTCCTGCGTCCAGAAGGCGTCTAAAGCGGCGGTCTTTGCCACCGTTTTTTGAGCAATGACGGCGTGCGAATCTTTGCTATCGATATCCGGAATGGCGCCTGGGTTCTTGACCTTTGCTTGGATGAGAGTTGCATCGCCAGTGAATGATTTGTACCCTGCCTCGTCGAATACGAGATAGGCATGTCCATGGTTTCCACCGCCTAGCGTTGAAGGGACTGCTTGCGACGCCGCGACGACGTCCTTCCGTAGCTTCCCATATTCCTCTACGCTGTAGTCTGCTGATGCAATTTTTCTCACCTCCTGAGCTATGATCACGTTGTAGGCCGCATTCCGCGTCGTTGCCGCGCTCGCCATCTTGTCCGTTCTATTACAGATCTGCAGTATGCAGAACAGAGCAATATCGCAATGATAATTGATTAATTAGTACTGCAGATTAATGAGCAATTCTATTGCTCTCTAAATGCTGTTGGCTTTGCGGATTGCGTCGCTCGACGTCGTCTAGACGTAGAGTCTACATGGGAATTGCTATCTGCAATTCCTCTGGCCCATGCTGCCAAATATGGCGCGGAGTCCAGTAACTAACTTGATCACTGTACGTAGCTGCTGCGTAGCAGAGCTCCTCACAGTGTGATCAGCACAACTTTCCGGCATTCAGCAGGGCAGCCAAGGATGAGGAATTGATGCTGTATTTGAAACCAGCTGGTTTGTTTGATAACCCTGCGTTGGTGGAAGTGTATATCCCTAAAGGCAAGGTTGAAACCGAAGAGGCCCAGGAAAATTTTGTTCGCTGAATCAAGACTAAGCCAGCAGGTTTTCATGGGACAGGTCTACAGTTGAGCAAGGGCAGTTTCAACTTGAAGGGCCAGGATGCTGTGATTACATGCAATGCCAGGACTCTCTTCCCTGACCTTTTGTTGGAGGACTGTACTGTTGTCGGTGATATCAACAGCAAGGAAGAGGACCTCAAGCAAGTCCAACGTGAACAACTCACAGCAGTCTCGAAACTCTGCATCTCTCGCAGCAATGCAGGACGCATTGCTTTTGAACCAGGCAGAGAGTTTGATCTATCAGCTCCAGTTGATTTATCAGCACCATCTGAGTCCTCAGAGGCCTTGAAGGAGTTGGTCGGCAACCTACTGGGTCTGTTGCCTCCAGAAGGGGATGATAAAGGCAGTCGCCTTTATTTCATCAAGGACCTAGTCCCCGATTCATTGAAGGATGCTCATGTCGAGGTGACACTCTGGCTGAATGGAAGGATTTCCTCTCGCTTTCGGCCTAAGGAGGACGTGCAAACTTGGTTGGAAGGTAAAGTGGGCGCAGGCGCAACATTGGTTCGCTATGGTAAGAAGGATGGTCGTGGACTTTGTGAACTAGCTTTTCAGCAAATGCTCTAAGGGAGAGAGTGAAGAAAGGCTAGGGGAGATGGGATAGCCTTTGGGGGCAGGTTTGGCATTCAACATTGATATTGTTCTATGGAAACTAATTTCCTTTTAGCCAAAGTAATGACAAAAAGATAGAGTAACAAGTAAAATAGTAATGATATTGTCATCAGCTGACATCCTTGCTTAGTTATGGCCTCTTCTCATATTATCACTATGATTGTTACTTGATTGAGCTTGTTGAGGTGGTTTGAACCTACTGTGGTAATATTGAAAAGCTCTATTGTCTCAGGAGCTGCAAAGCGAAGTATTTATTATATTCCGGGCAATTCTTTTGGCATAAAAATAAAATAATAAAAGCCCAGAGCATCAATCGCTGGTATTGCTGCCAAAGTTGTGCCAAAGCGTGTCTTACTTAAGTCTCTTTCTCCTTGAAACATTCCTGGTCTTCGAATTCTCACTATATTGTCGATGGTAATCACTTGATATCATGCGTGCAGAAAACAAAAAGTCCATGGGAGAGAAGCGACTTTTGACATGGCCACCTACATGCAAGCATGCTCTTTCTATTTGAAGCAAATAAGTAAATGAGATCGAGACGAGGTTGTGCCCAGCGAGGCCAGCATCAAGTTTATCGCCCAATGCTGGTAATGTGAAATGATCAATGATTTTGATTTTACTCTAGATTACAAGCGCCCCGAGAAAGCTTCAATTCGTCAAGATAGAGCTTCATACATTCAACCCCATCTTCCGCCATCATAACTGTTTTTGAAAAGATCTATTCAAATTGCTCCTAGAAAATTGAGAATTGTAGAGTAATTCCTAACCGACATAGCGCTGAACAGTATTTTGCCTCATCTGGATTACCGCCATCCCCGTGTTTTTCTCTCTCGCAGCATTCACCAACAGCTGCTCAGCGTCAGCCTTGCCATAAATCCTGCCTCCCCGCCCTGCTTAAAAGCCTTTTGATATGGGCGTCATCTCATTTTTGGAACGGAGGGGTACTGCCATGAGAGACCCAATCCATGTCTATGATGAGAAAACCCTTCTAATCTTTTTGCCGTAGCCTGTATACTGATTTTACAGAGTTTGGGACATATCAAAGATAAAAATGATAAATGAGTAGTGAAACTTACGAGTTAACGGAACAGCAACAATTAATCGAGCAATGCCAAATGCTCTCATTACTCCTGTGTGAATTGCTGTTAAGCAATCAAAGCAATTTGCATTGCAAAGCTCACAAAAGCAACACGCCAAACATCATATGCCAAGACTTGATGATCAGGTCAAGAAATTAGCGTCTGGATTGCCAAGCACAAGTGCCGAGCCAAACAAGTTTTACTCAATGCAAAATATTGCATTTTTTCTCTCCGCCCTCTACATAACTCACCTCTATGCACAATCGCCTCAACCCCCCACCTCCGTTCCGTCGATCGCAATTTCGACACAATCGGACTTTTTATGCAGTTTTCCCCCATCCTGGGGAGGACGCAGTGGGAATTTATTGCATGCAGGACTTGGGGTGATAGCCCAGAATTTCCTTTGGTTTGGCAGTGGATGGTGTTTGCTTTGATCTCGTGGCCAACTTGTCGTGGACATCGAGTGTTGTTGGGTTTTGGCAGATGAATACTGTTGTTGTTTTATGGTCTGTTGTTTCTAGTGGAAGCCTTCTCCTTCTTGGCTGGCAATGGCACCGAAGACTTGCTGCTGCTGCTGACACATTCTGCAATGATTTCTCCACATGAACATGTCTTTTGCATTTAGATGCGCAGAAGAATATAATGTTTCCTGCCCCTTTCTCTATCTTCCCCTCCTCTCTTTCGCCAACACCAACATAACCTCCATCAAATCCTCCTTCCATCTCGTAAACTTTCCACCCTTCTCGGCAAAATTATTCGCCGCCTGTCTCTTTGCGTAGACAATCTCTGGATCATCCATGTGCCGTGATCGTTCCGATCAACCTTGTTTGTTATTGGCCCGGCCTGCAGTGAAGTGTGCCTCCGTCTTTGCGTATTGTTTGTCATTCATGTGACGTGGGATGGAGATGGTTAAAGTGCCCTCCTGCTTCACACCGACTGGTTGAGACATGTGGAATCTTCACCACAGACTTCTTCACAAAGTCATCAATCATTGCTCTCCTGGACTTTCCGACAAGGCCGCGTCTTAGATTCTCCTCTACTTCAGCATGGTTCTATACGACAATGTCAACACTGCCACACCCTGCGTCTGCATTGTTNTCCAACAGTTGTTGGTATCCTAACTGATTCTGGATACGCCCCGACAAGAATTTCACAGAAATCGCGTGGTTTGCTCATGGCAGCAATATGAATTGGGAGATTCTCATGGTTATCTTCATTCCACAATGATTCCGGGGATGCCTCGGCAAGAAGTTTTAGTATCTCCAATGAGTCTGCATCTTGTAGAACTGTATTATCACAAAGGATATGAGTGGGATATTGGCCGCATCCGCTTCTCAGAGAAGCTGACTCTCGCCAGAATTCAAGTAGCGCCTGGATAATGTTCACGTCAACTTTCTTGTTTCTACAGGCAGCGTGAAGAGGTGTACCCTCGTCAGAGAACCACGCATGGCCATTATCTCTGAGCATCTCAATTGAACTCTGTGGGAATCGTCTGATTATTTCTTGAAGTGTCTTCAGCGACAGATCGCCAGATTTACAAACCTCTCTCAACTCGAACGTCAATGCTCTAACCGCTGCCAGCTGCATAGATGCCAGGCGGTCTTGTTGGAGACGCTTGATGCTGTCCAAAGCCTGGTCCAAAGACGATGCCATTGCGCAATTGGATTTGACGCCTGTTCTTTGTGTGGCTTGAAGAATAAAGTTATGACAGCTACTCTTCATAGAACCAGTGTGTTGGTTGGAGCTCCAGCAAGAATTGCGCTCTGTAGCATTCTGTCAATGATTCCCGCGAGGCTAGGCCTGCGTGCGTCC
Source organism: Thalassiosira ordinaria (assembly GCA_036939695.1). Lineage (NCBI taxonomy): Eukaryota > Bacillariophyta > Thalassiosirophyceae > Thalassiosirales > Thalassiosiraceae > Thalassiosira > Thalassiosira ordinaria. The sequence continues at coordinate 7,615 of JALLOX010000097.1, read as the reverse complement.
ATCGGTATCCACGAACAGCGGTATCCATCGCCAGTATCGTCGGCATCTACCATATCATCTCGGCCAAATGTTAGCTTTGTTTTGAGTCCTGCAAGAGGACCTCGGTATCCATCCTACGGTTACCCGGTATCCGTCGGTATCCATCATCGTCTTGGATCTGGGCCACTTGCTAATGCTGTCTACCACCTCTAACCCTAACATCTGTCTCAACAACTCCTCTCATAAAATCCCACTCGCAAGAGAAGCACCTTTCCGTTTCTCTTTTTCTATCGGTCAACAAGATACGATGCCAGAATTTAAGCTCCTCCTTGTTGGTGCTGACGGGGTGAGCAGAGCTACCTTTGTCGCAAACTTGGAAGGTCACAAGTTTGTAGGAGAATTCAACAGAGAAGTTGTCGACCCGATTTCAGTTGAAACCATAGCCCACTCCGTCGTCTTCCACACCAATCGAGGTCCCATCAAATTCAATGTAATTCATGGGCATCATCTCTCTGGTTCACCGGTTGTCCATAACATCCAATACCAATGTTCCATCATCATGACGTTAGATGCTAGCTTTGATTTTTTGCACTCTCTACTAACTAAGGAATACGGAGACATTCCTTACTACGATGTTTCAGCCAGATCATCATTCTTGGATTTCGATTACGAAAAGCCTTTCCTCTCGTTGGCGAGGAAGTTATTGGGTGACGACCAGCTTCAGTTCATCTCTCCTCCTACTCCCAGCCTCCAGGAACTGTGCGTACGAAAGTTACTCGCGTCGATGACAGTGGAGAATGCAGCTGAACTATTCCAAGTAGCTGACGCCCGTCCAGACCCTGCTTTTGCTTCATTGAGGGAGAAAGCATTGGTATTCATCAGGGAAAACTACACAGCCTTTTCCATAACCGGTGTGCTGGAAGAGCTGGGGATGAGCAACATGGAGCTTTTCCTTGAAAAACATAGGTACCTGTCGCCCAGAGGAGGAGAAAAGTTTGCAATCATGCTAGAGCTACCGGACGATGAAAAATCACGTAATTCACACTCGGTATTGACTGGTAGACACCATCGTGGAGGAAGGAGGAGACGAGCTGGTGGTAGACATTATCGTGGGAGATTGAGGAGACGAGCTGTTGGTGGCCATACCGGTCAAGAAGTCAACTTTCATTTCAAGTATGTGTCTGATACAGATGCCAAAATTCCACGGAATGGCAAGTTGTGCTGTGTCCTACTAGTATTGTTGCTACTTGGTGCGATTGTTGGTATGATTCTGTACACAATAGGTAAAAATGAAGGCAATGAGAAGGATGGATTGACAGACATGGTGAAAAACTTGGAGGCAGTTATATCACTAAGGTGGTGTTTGAAGTATGGGTAGAAGCAACATTGTAACTTGCTCTTTGAAATACTTCAGTGCAAATGATGTTTGGGAGGAAAGTTATGATATATGATAGTGTTTTGGATGACCATGGCTAGGTGAGAATGGTGTAAAAGGATTAGGATTGGCTGATGTAAGTCTGTGGTCTGGATTTGAATAAGAATCTATCTAGGGATTATTCGTAACAATTAACAGATGCATATGAAAGCAACCATCCTAGGTCAACTCATCGGCTCCACTAATACGAACCGTAGCAGTGCGTTAGATGATGAAAGCTCCCCGTAATGAAGAAATCTACCAGTAGGAAAACCTCTGGATACTATCATGAATCCAAAGACGTTGACTACAGCCTTTATGTACGCTTATGGTTCGTCTTCAGAAGGCATGAGAGAGATGCAAGTGAATCACAGTGTCAGAGATGGGTCGTACATAATCCTCGACAAGGTTGTTCACTTTTCTATCTGGAACCTGTGGTTCTTATGCCTCAAAAATGAAAATGCGCTCGTTGATTCAATTATTGAGAATATCAACCGTATCAGGTGTGACTTCAGTTTCGGAAGTATCTATCAATAAGAATGAGTTCACTTGTCGAAACAGCAATCCAACAGTGTCAAGCCAGGTGTCAAAAGCCAAACATCTCAGTCGTATCAGTTCAAGTCATCAGTTTCATTTTCAACCCAAACAAACAAGGCATCACAAACAATCTCGGGTCAGACAAAGGCATGCGGTTTCAAGTAATTTAGCAGCACCATTCTTGGCAGCGCCCGCCCTTGCACCTGTTACACCCTTAGTCCGCGTAGGTGACTCTCTTTGCACCCCTAGATACTCTGCCAGAAGATGCTACTCCTGCAGCACTTGCTCTACCTGACCCACCTCCTCCACCACCGCCGCCGGCCTGGCCCTGCCACACGGCCTTGCTGACCACCTGCTGCACCTTCTTTATGACATTCTTCTTCAACGTGACCGCCTCATTGCCAATCCACGTCTCTACACCATTGTTCTTGACGCAATTGTCAAAGATGAGCATCATCGCATCGTAAAAAGGACCATACGCCATTCTATAAACAGGCGAATCACTCCCATCCTCTTCCTCATCCATGGCATTGTCATTGTCCCTGTGCTGTACTTTCCATCCTCCAAATTCTTTTCCAACGTGCTAATATCCATGGGCTCCTTGATCACGTTGAAATAATCTGGGATGCCCAAAGCTACAGGGTCGACAGGGACCATGAACGGACCGCTCTTGGAATGATTTTTGAGGTAGGATATGATGGAGGAACACACTTCATAGGCGGCAGAGCCATGGTAGTATTCGTGCATGTCAATGTTGTAAGAGGAACACATCCTTTTTGGAAGGGCATTGTCACCATCATCTTTGCTGGAGGAGGATCTGGATCGGCGACCGTGGACCAGAATGCACATGACTTCTTGGCTTCCTTTTTTGTCAGTGTCTTGGTCCAGCTTCTTATCACCATCTTCTTCTTCTTCCTCCAAAAAAATCAACAATCTATTCTTGACTTGTCCTTTCTCCATCGCTAGAATATCATACCCTGTAATCACTCCATACAGCACATTGTACTTCTTGTCTTCATCCTCCTTCTCTTCTCCTTCACTCTGCTGGACACAGGGAGTGAGCATGACGCGCGACCCATGCCTATTTCGGTAGGGACGAGGAAAGATCTGATCTCGCTAGTGACAGGTGCTTGAGCGTCACCTTTCACTGGGGACGGCAACGTTGGGGCAGCTGCTGCAGAGCCCTCGATACGACGATGCAAAATGGCCGCCTCGATCCTCGCAATATCATCATCATCATCGTCGTCCTCCATGTTGACGTCATCACCTGCATCGTAATACTCGGCATCGATATCCGATTGGGAAATGGGAACGGCGCGGAATCTCATGCGGCGTTCCACAATCGTATTGCCAATGGCATCAGACGAAGATGATGGAATGTTGGTTGACAACAACTTCCTCCACATAGCAGCAACAGTCTCCTCACCAACAAACTAAGCGGTCATCGATTGGATCGTAGATGAAGATTAAAGAACTCATTGTCTTTTTTTCTTGTATGCATTTGTGTTGTTTGAAATGCCATAATATTTGCAAAGAGAAATCTTCATTCTGCGTTGCTCCCCTTCATTGTCATTATTTAGCACATGCTAAAATGCATCCACGCCATTCCAGTGAGAGACTCAGCGATTTGTTCGAATGCATCTAATGAATCATAATGCCAACTCCAACTTGGAGGAAAGTGCACACATATCCATTGATCATCATATCATTCCGGGTCGTGCCTCAAAATCATTGCTGCACTCAACCTATTAGAAACACCCTCGGAACAGCTTGGATCCCTCTGAAAATGCGATCGCTCAATCCGTGCTCCCAATGGATCCACCCTCACTGCATGCTCTGCAGCAAATAGACCTAAAGATGAGGCAATGCCACCAACATCACTGCCTCCAGAGGCGCCCGCCCTTTCCAAATCTTCTCCAACCATTACTATGACCTGGTCAGGAGTTACGACTCGATCGGCATCGTACCATGATCTCTGTCTATCCTTTACCCAAAGTGCGCTGCGGTGGCCTACGTCTGCATCTTTCCCCAACGCCGGCGGATTATCACTTGAGGATAAATGACTTGCTTCAGTCTCTTGCCGCAAAGTCGTGCTGTAAATAACTGTCAATAAACTTCTGTCCACGTGGCTATTCAAAGATCCGTGGTTGTAATTGAATAGATTGAAAAAGGACTGGGAGAAAGGTTGACCGGGTTGAAATGGCTCGTTCTCTTGTTGGAATAGGCAAAAGTTCGAGCCTGCCGTACCATCATCTTCCTTGCCGCTGTGACGAACTTGGCGCAGTGCCTCTGTAAACATTCTGCAGGCACTGTCCCGCTCGTTCGATGCCTCCATCCACAACTCCTCCATCATTTTTCTTACTAATGGGAAGCAACAATCCCTCCAAACAATTTGTAGCAACCTCAAACAAAGCACGGAATGCCAATCGTTTCGATTCCGTGTAAATGATTGGACCATCCAATGGAGGGAATCGGAATTCGTCCATCCTCGCGGCATTATGTGACGTGGCCGTTTGCAGGGCGTTTTGGATCCACGGTCGAAGGTCAGGGCGGAGGGAAACGCAGGCGAAGCCGCGGTGACGTAGTTGGGATAGCATGGAGTCTATGGCAGCCGGGGACATTGCCGGGAGGGGCCTCATCATAGTGGAGTCAATGATTGAGATGTGTGCGTAGGTCTTTAGACTAATCAAGAACTAATCGTTGCCACAAATGTATCACCGCTTGCGCATGAGTGGGCGGAGGCATTAACAATCGTTCGCGTTGCCACCAATTTCAATTGATGGAGAATGAGCTTGGCCGCCAACTCGAAGGCTACATCCTACATCCACAGAGGGTAATTGAAGTGAAAGGAGGGAAGCACATCATTCACATTCACATGTCATGTTTGATGGTGGCGGCAAGTCCAGATCAGCATCTCTACGTAGGAACCACGTAGATAAGTACTGATTCCTACATTCCAATTAGTTCGATCTCTCAGCTAACAACTATCTCAACGGCTCTACAGAAGATGCAGGTATGCCAACCTACAACTGCATATTCATGTTGCACCTCATATCTTCCTACAATTCAATTCAATAGCGGCATCTCACCTCTCTTTTACGATAGCTCGATGAAGCTGAGTTGAAGATAAGGTGGAGGGATCTCTTGCAGTTGTATTCTCCTTCTGTTTCAATCATGTGCAGTCATGCATGTAATATGCCAGCATGACTCTCTCTGCCCATGTGTATGAACCATCAATGTATCGAATCCACGCCTGGCACGCGCTATTTTGTTATCTGTATTTCTGTTGAGGATAACAAAGCGTGGGAAATGTAGACTCTCATGTAAAAAGCATGTAAAAGGCAATAAAGGCCGCTTGTTTCACCTTTTCACTTTGAGCTCAGTCTTTTAGCATATCGATTATGTTCAAAAGACCTTCGACGCGTTCTACTACCTTTGGGCCTCGAGCCCCTGTCTTCCGCCCCGTGATTGGGGCAAACTTCTTTGGGATTACCTTCGCCATTGCAATGGCATGTACCGCCGCCATTGCCGACGCCGCTGCCTACTCCGCGTTGGCCGCGTGCGTTTCCTTCGTCTCGGCTGTGCGTTTCTTCGCTCGCCGTGCAAGAGCATTTATCCGCTCTTCGCCTAGCCGCTCCGTGCCGCCTGGTCTCTCCTCCACTGGACTCTCCTCGCCTGGTCTCCACTCTTCTGGACTCTCCTCGCCTGATCAACCATTGCGTGGTCTCCGCTCCTCTTCTGTTTCACCGTGCTACCGTGTGGACTACTTCCTTACGCCTCCAAAGCTATCTCCAAGTAGCACATCCTTCCGCCCCTACACCTCAGTTATTGTTCGTCGGCCATCTGGCCAAGTTGCTGTTCAAGTCGACGGTCCCTTCGTCCGCTCGGAAGAACGTTGGAATGCCATGGTTAGTCGGATGCAACGATTCGAACTCGAAGAGAAGCAGAAAGTGGCACACACTCCTGTTGTCCACTGCCCTCCTTCTGCTGCTGCCAAGTCTCTGGTTGGATCAATACCTTCGGATAGTTTGATAGACAGCATTGTATCGACTTGGTATTTCAAGACTTTGGCTCCACTGAAAAGTGCAATGGATCCTCGGTCTGGTCTGGGTGTTACTTGGCATGATGGCTTTTGCGCAGCAAAGGATCAGCCTATCCTTTGCATGCCTTCAGCCAGAGATGGCCAACTTCGTATCCCAGACCATGACCTGTTGCGTCCTGATAAGCATTTTGTTCATCATGTTATGACTTCTGATTCATCTCCATGCACAAAGATGGCGTGTGTCCAGCATTGCAACCGTAAGTTTTTATCCTCTGCTTATAACTACAATATGCTTGAAAGTATTTGATGTGATTCATACTTACATTTCTTTATTGCTAACCTATTTGCTTACAGGGTTGACTACAGTATTCCACGAGATGTCTGGCAAAGGTTTGGTACTCTGTATCAAATACTCAACCAAGGAAGATGCCCTCCAGCACTTCCCCAATTGGCCACAGACATTTTGTGCCGAGTCTCACCGAAACTTAAGAGAAGCCGAATCCATCCTGATTGCAGCGCATTCTTGGAAAGAACAAGCCGAGAAGACTTTTGGTCAGCTCTCTCCTGCCCTCCATGTATTGTACAAGGATGTTTGCACCTACCAGACTCTTGAGGATATGAGAGCATTAATGGAGAGATATGAGCAAGAGTGCAGAGCTGCTTACGAGAATACTATCCGCCGCACTGCTGAAGCTGAGAATCATCCTGAGGCTATGGATATTGACTCCGCGGAAGATTTGGGCATTGAATCTACGGAGTCTTCTTCTCGTACTCGATTCTTGGAGAATTCTTTTGCCATGGCATCTGCAAGGATGTCCGACTACAAGAAGGGTACTGACTACCAAGAATGCCGCCGCAAGCGTATTGTGCAGATGGTGTCAATTGGCAAGGACAATCGAGCTGCTCTCATCCGTAAACGCAGGTACAATGACTCTCAAGCTGCCCAGAGCAATCAAGAGATTCGTGAAGTGGCTCCTGTGTTAGTTGTTTCTAACGATGACGGTGCTGCATCTGAAGGTATCACATCTTCTACTTCTGATGTCTCTGGAGGAATTGTGTCAGGCATCCTTGCTTGTACTGCCTCTATTGCTGGGTTTGGTAGTGTTAAGAAGAGGTGCCTTGAGTGTGCAACCACCTTTGCATGTAAGTGCACAGCCACTGTTTCGTTGATTCTGTGTGGTGGTTCTGTAGCCGTGGCATCTATTATCAGCAACGGTGCCGGTAGTGTTGCCAAGAGCCTCAAAGGCATCAAGTCATCTGCATTCAATGTCTCTGGAGGAATTGTGTCGTGCATCCTTGCTTGCACTGACTTTATTGCAACATGCATGGCTTGTCTTGGCAGTCTTGTTGAGGCATCTGTTGAGAATGCAACCACCTTTGCATGCAAGTGCACAACCGCTGTTTCGTTCATACTTTGTGATGGTGCTGTAGCTGTGGCATCCATTATCAGCAACCGTGCTGGTAGGTTTGCCAAGAGATTCATGGACACCATCAACTCCTCAAGGTTGGCTCTTAACAGAGATGATGCGCTTACTACAGCGAAGCAACTTGAGGCGACAGCTCTTGACAAGACCAGAAGTGCGGTAGATCATTTCGTTCGAGACTGGGTTCTTCCTTATCGTTCCAAGAACTGGAGTAGGAAA
>JALLOX010000096.1:0-16385 GCA_036939695.1 Thalassiosira ordinaria | reverse complement strand
GTCAACCTAGACCCCAACTTTGTCAATATGACTGACTTGCATCTCCTAGACATTTCCGATACCAACACTACCACTGTGATCCCCATCAACGTCAACCAAACTTTTTACGGTGACTGGCTCCTCGAGACTCCTGTTCAGGACGATGTGTGCGCCTCCTTCCCGACCCCGTATGACAATGATTACCGTGGAGCAGACCCTGTCAACCCGGATGATATCCCAACTAGATTCGTGCCCGACAAGCCCGTCTTTGGTCGCCTTCCAGACGGCACTTATGCACTGTACGACAGCCGTTTGGTTCTGCACGGAAATACCCTCGAGAACCCCGTTATGGACGGTGGAGGAAATTCCGTCCTCCGTTCCACCCTACGTGCGCATCGAGAGGGCCTCAAGACCTTGAAGTATCCCTGGGTGAGTGAAAAAATAACATGACTCGCCTAAGAGATCTCTCGCGAGTTTTTGCAGCTCTCAATTCTAACTTGCTCTTTTTTTGTGTGTATGTAGGCGGAGGAGTACTATGTGTTCAATGACCACAACATTGCCTTATGTAGCAACGAACAGCCCAACTTTTTGAACATTGATCATTGCGTACTCAGTTACGAGGAGAATGTCTGTGTCAAGGAGTATTTGGACACGGCCAACACTCTTGTTGATGTACAGCTTGTGGTGACGTTTGATGCGGAGACCTTGGCCAACCTTCATGAGGCCACCCGTGCCTCGTACATAGCCTCCAACTTTACTGGTACCGATAACTCCAGGTATCTCTATGCAGTGGACAACTTGCGGTGGGATGAGAGTGTCATCAATGCGAACATCACCGTGCTGCCATGCGTTCCAGAGAACCCCGTGTCCAGGTGGAAACCGCGCCCAGATCTAAATGCCAGTGAGTGTACCAACACACTTACCAACAGGTCCAATGCCGCATTTGTACACTCTTTGGAGACCAGCAACGATGAAAACCCGTACCTTCGAGATATTTATCTGTGGAATGACAAGGACGAAGATGGATGTGATGAGATTGATTATGATCAGTATGGAATGTTGGTCATGACTGAGGAGGGTTGCTGGGAGAACATGCATCCTGATTACATGTGAGTTTTGTACTATTACTGATCTTTTTTTGTTTACTTATCCTATGTTATCGAATGGACGATCTACTTATTGCTAATCTTGTGTGGTCTGTTTCATTCTACCCTTCCAGGTCCATTTACGACTTTACTGGATACGAGGCCATTCATCCAGTGAATATTACCAACCTCATGTACCTAAACACCATCAACACCAATTCGACGAATGCCACGGATATCACGGAAGTACCATCTGTGTTCATCAATAACTGGACAGAAATTGGAATCATCCAATACCCAGACAGCCATCCAATGTCATATTTTGAGGAGCTAAAGGAAGAATACGGCACGATATTGGCAGTTGAGCGCTACTCCTACGCCTCCACAAGCCGCGTCAATCAAGGAGCGCGATTTGGTGATTCCATCATCCTTGATCAGTTTGCTGATCAGATGAGGTTGAACACTGATTCTGTAATCCTTGCGGCTCTTGCGAAGGACATTGCAAGGATGGATCTCGCGAACAATGTGGCCAAAAACCGTGGCGGCGGCACACTTGTTTGCGGAAGTCCCAATGAGGTGGCACCTGATCCGACTCTGGATGACTACTTTGATGTTATTCATAGAGATTTGGCTTGTATTGGGTGCATGGATTCCTATGGTGATTACAGTAAGCAGAAGGCGACTGTCTGGGCCATGAACGTGTTGGAGGGTGAGGATCAGCTTTGTCAGAGAATGGCTTGGAGTTTATACGAGTTACTCAACGTCGGTAAGTAGTGTGCCGTAGATAAACATTTTGTGTCATAACCAGTATCTCTAACTCTTATCATTTACTCTTCCGACCAGGAGCGGCAAGCAATCCTGACAATACAGAATCCAACCTCTACACATACGACATCTTCAATCGTCACTGTTTCGGGTCCTACTTTGACATTCTCAAGGAACTCACCTACAGTCCAAAAATGGGTGAGCAGTTTAACTTTGCCGAGAGCACTTCTTCTCGCTTGCAATGGGATACATCTGGTACGATGGTATTTCCAGATGAAAACTGTAAGTTACGCTGTCAATATCTGAATTGTGAAAGGTTTGGTGGTTTCTCATCTCCTGACTCCTCCATCGCGCAACCAACTCATCAGACGCAAGGGAAGTCATGCAACTCTACACAATAGGTGAGCCCATCAATGGTGTTTGTGTGCTATCTCCATGGTCTGTGCTCTAACAGGAATTGTGCAAATCTTGTAAATGGAACATGTAACTACTACACCACAACTCGGCAACCACAGGGCTGCATGAGCTTAATCCTGATGGAACCGAGACCCGAGATGAGTTTGGGCGTCTGATACAGACTTACACGAACTTGGACATTTTGAGTAACTCTCGTATCATGACAGGGTTCACCTTCACAGCAAGGCGTGGTAATATCGAGGAGCTCTTCCGATCTGAGAAGTCACGTCAGGATCCGCTCCGCATTGAGGTTGACAAGCACGACTTCTTCCCCAAGTCCTCTGTGGATGGCGGCTGGATCGGAGATCGGTTCCCTCTCTGTGTGGACCTTCCAAAGTATCACTTTTTGAAAATTGGGGCCAAGTACCAGCTCAGAGGAGACTCAAGCTTGCCCCGTTTGCATCATAATCCACCCCACTGGGACAGCGATGAGTCCATCAAAAGATTTGTGCTGTCAAAGGAATCTCCGCTCTACGAAAAGTTATGCAACCCTGTAAATGGAACTTGTCAGTATGCCAATACAATAACCCTTGACTCCAACCTTGCCTGTCACGACAAGGAATGCCGCATTGATACTCTTCAGACAGTCCAGGTGGAAGCTGGCACGTTCTACGAATATGTTCGGCAGCCTTGCGTTGATCTATCTTTCTATCCCAATCCGAAAAAGGTGATTACAGGATTCGCTCCGTGGGTGAAAAATATTGGACGTAGGCATACACATGCTATGTGTGCCGATCCTCGATTGCCTGTGGCTGCCCGTAGTTGCTGCAATATTGGTGGGGTGAGCTACATCTCTTGTTTTTGTGCCTCCACTTCCTCTCTCTCCAAATTTGTTAGGCCATCTTCACTCACGTTTTCATTGCCATCACTCTCTCTCTCTCTCTCTCTCAGAACTACAGGGCGGAATACAACTACGTGAGTTTCCTTTGTTGTGTAGTACGACTTTTCTCCATTTCGTGCCGTATCCTTTGGCTGACTTGTAATGGTATTATCTGTCTTTGCTCCTTTCTCTCTCTCTTTCTCTCTCTTCATATTTAGGATTTTGAATACCACGGAGAACGTGTGATTCTCAATACAAATTTGGATCAATGCTTAGCTGATAATGGGACCGTGTGTGAGTTTCCTTTTTGTGCTTCAGCCTATCCTTTGTGTGATACCCTTTGACTGACTTTATATTTTGTGATATGTTTTGAAACAAAGGTGATCCGGTCGCCATGAAGGCTGATAACCCCCTAGTGAACATCCGTCCAGTTTACAACTACCCCTATCCGTCACAAAACACCTTCGTAAGTGACTTTGTTGATGTGTGACATAAAATATGAGGGCGCATCATATCTCATTCTCAACTCTTTTGTAAATGAAACCTTTTTCAAATTTGTAGTTTTGGACTGATAGCAATTGTACTCAAACAGTGAAAGTGCGAGAGGATGGAATGATTGCCATCATCAATGAGCCTGCAAGAAATCCATGGTTTGCAGAAAATACGTGAGTTGAAATACATATTGCCTTTTGCCACTCTGCCTGGTCTCTTAACTAACACTTTGTCCTATTTGTCACAGTGTCCCCTTTGTTGATCTTGTAAATACTGTTAACTACATATCTGTCACCTGGGAAAAAGACACAATGACATTTGTCGATATTTATCCTAACTTGGAAAATAACTGCGGAGAGGGCGCTTGCACAATTACTGCCGATGATGCGTGCCTTTGCTCTGTGATGCTATCAGAAACGCCGGTTTTCATCTCACTCCCAACAAGGGAAGATGTTCTCGCAAATCTAACGATTGGGGCGTTCGATCCCAGTACCTTCTCGAATGAGAATGTTACATACAGTCTTCTTGAAGCATCAGATGGCGTTGAAGCCTATGTATCTTCTGATTCAAACATTATTGGTGCAACATCAACCATATTCAAATTGACCGATGAATTTGGTGATGTGGTATTTTTCAAAAATATGTTATCAACAATCACGCTTGGCAACACATACGAATTGAGAAATCCTCCTTCATTTATCAATCTCGTCAAGGTGGAACTGAGAGATGCCGAGTATGAAGGTATGTTTTGTTGGATTTTTTTGCCAACCACACGACACATATATGAGATTGTCCTATGTTTAAATCTGACTATGCTGCTCTCATTTGATGTATTATGTGCACACGAAGTTGATGCATTTTTGACAAGTTTGATTCGCTACCCAAGTTCTGCCCCGTTCATCTCCAAGAAGCTTATCCAATATCATGGGATTTCTAACCCCACACCTGGCTTTGTCCACAGAGTAACTCAGGCATTCATCAGTGGCTCCTTCACCACCGGTGGAATCACATTTGGCAACCAAAAATATGGTAACCTGAAGGCAGTAGCCGCTGCTATTGCTTTAGACCCAGAGTCACTGACTCCTGTTACCGACGAGGACCCTGTAAATGGGAATATACGCGAGCCTCTCCTGAAATTGGTTCAGTTCATGCGTAGTCTCTCCTTCAAGAGGCGTCCTAGTGTCAAATTCCGCCATGGTCTGTTTGAAGATATGAGGTGAGTTGCTAATGATACTTGAGATATTTTTCTGCTCAAACCTGTTATTCATTCATTTACTAACTAATATTTCTTGTATGCTCATGACATTTTCATTTTCTCACAGCTTCAAGATGGGGCAGATGGTCTTTGACCCTCCTGATCAGTTCAGCTTCTTTTCTACTGACTACTCACCTCCTGGAGTGTTTGCTGAAGCCGAGATGGTATCCCCGGAGTCCGAATTGCTCAGTATGAGCTCAGTCGTTGGCCTTGTAAGTGTTGCAATGGATCTTATATATCCATTTACATGGGGCACTTGCACATGACTTAATATCACCTTTCCCTTCTGAATTACAACCACACAGACTAATGGGCTAACTAGTTTTGTCAATTATGGCCTTGCCAATGCTGATGGAGGCTTTGGACCGTCTCTCAACAAACTACCTCCCGTTGGTGATTACTCCACCTCAATGGGCTTCCTAACGTTCCCATATCAAACAAATAATGGCACGAGTATATCCAGTAAGATTGATGAACTGTCCACCATGATGACGGCGGGCCGTTTGAGTGCGGAGAATAAGCAAGTGATATTGGATGCGCATTCGTATTTCAACCAAAATTATGGCACTGACTTTGCTGATCGAGTTCTTTTGAAACTCATGGCAGCATCACCTGAGTTCCACACCTCCAACACATGTGAGTTTGTTTGGGTCTAGGTTCTTGTTTGATTGCATATTCTCAGTTGTTTTATTGCTCACTAACTCTAACATGACAATGTGCATGTCATTATGCAATCATGTTCTGCACCTATGTAGTGCGCAAAACTGGATCAGCGCGGCCAATTACACCACCGAAACCAAAATCCTCGTCTCCTTACAAAGCTATTGTCTACATAAATTTGGCTGGCGGGGCAGGTGAGGAGTACCAGGAGATCCATTTTATCCTTCTTCTTTTTTTTGAGCACACACCACTAACGCTATGTTGGGTTCTTTGTTGCAGACTCATTCAACATTCTTACTCCTGGTGGTTCTGGTTGTTCTGCCTTGTACGAGGATTACTGGGCAGCTCGAGGAAGAGGAGCTGGTATCGGCCTTACTGCCTCAGACATCTTCAATATTCCAGTTGCTGGAATCAGTGGGTGTAATAACCTTGGAGTGAACAAGCTCCTGTCTGCGTACAAGGACATATACAACGAAGGAAAAGGTGTATTCTTTGCAAATATGGGGTATGTCATTGAATTTTGTTTGAGTTTTACTTCGTCATCCGCTGTCTCTGCTCACCTTAGGTCACCCACCACAAAAATAATCCTTCTTTCCATGCCAGTCATCTTCACAAGCCTGTGACAAAAGACAATTGGATCACCGAAACTAAAACAGATTTGTTCTCGCACCACACAATGAAGTTTGAGTCCCATGCGGTAGATGCCTTCCGAGAGGGCGATGGTCCTGGAGTTCTTGGACGGATGCTTGATATTCTTGAAGGATATGGACACGCAGTGAGTGCCACTGCTGTGAACTCAAGAGCTCCAATGATTGACGGCAGTCCCCGTGAGTTGCCTGTGGTGTACATTCATTTTCTCAGTTTGTCTATCCTTTGTTTTCCATCAACTCACCTGACTGCCTTCATTCTTTTCCGCATCAGAAACGGGGCGCCTGGCTGATGTCATGTCCACAGAGGGTACGCCAAGGGTATTTGATCGGAACTTCCTCAAGGGAGAAGAAAACCAGCAATTGCGCGAGTTCTTGGAGGAGCTTCATGCAGAGACTGATGACAATAGTGGAGTCTTTGGAAATGCTTGGTCGCAAACATTTGTTGACATTTGGAACAGTACGTGTGAATATCAAACTATAATGCTTGTTCTTTGCATGAGTGATCCATTATGCGTTTCCTCACTTCATTGTACTGTTACATTGCCTTAAGAAACGGACTCTCTGGTTGGGACATTGCGTGGTTCAGAACTTGCCACACCCTTTCCATCACCTGCTGCAACCAATGTAGGAGGAATCACAAGTCAGCTCAAGTTGATTGCGAAGCTAATTAATATAAGGAATGATCGCGGCAGCGGTATTAACAGAGATGTTTTCTACTGTGAAATGGGTGGTAAGCTACATCATGACGATCGAAAGAAATCATGACAGATCATTTACTATTTTTGCGGAGTCAAGATCTAATATCATCTTTGCTGTTTGTCTTTCCTCTATAGGTTACGATGCACATTTCCAGGTTGGGACAGTAATGGAAAACAAACTGCCTAGTCTGAACCATGCAGTGGCAACGTTCTGGGCAGAGATGAAGGCACAGGGGCTTGAGAACAGTGTCACGGTTGTTCAAGGGTAAGTGTTGCAACTGTGGCGGCAGTTTGGTGTTTCTATTTTTTGTTTCTATTGGCCTCTCGAAAGTCAACAAAATCTACTCGTGCGAGACAACGTTTGCGTATGAGATTTCTGACCTCCAAATCCCCTCTTATGATATCATCCATATTTATAGATCGGAATTTGGCAGGACTATAACACCAAATAGTAACCAAGGCAGCGATCATGCATGGGGTGGAAACTACTTCATGTTCGGAGGTGATGTCAAAGGGGGCAAGATTATGGGAGAGTACCCCAAGTCTTTCAGTCTATCTGACCCTACCAACATCGGAAGAGGAAGGTGAGGGCTATGCATCTGTTTACTCTTTGCTGTTTTTAGCACACACATCTAATGCCATGCTGGGTTCTTTGTAACCAACAAATCAAAGGCTGGTGCCCACCACCTCATGGGACGCTTTGTTCTACGCCCTCACACAGTGGATGGGAATCACTGACCAGGATGATATTGACGTGAGTTAGTTGATGCCAATGATACTGATCCAAGTTTCATGCATTCCATCTCAAAGTTTACGACTGCTTTTCACTTGCTGCAGTATGTGCTACCGAATTCACAAAATTTTGGCTGTAATCTGTAAGTATTTCCAAGAGCGACTCTCATGAATTGATATGCCCTCAAAAATTTCTAACCATCGCGCTCGTCTTTTATAAACAGATTTACAGACTACGATCTATTCAACAGCGGGCAGCAATTCCTGAAAGGCTGCGGAGGTGAGTCATAATTTATATTCTATTTGATAAGTTCTGCAATATGAGAACATTTTTCTGATTGTTATATACATCTATATTCCTTCAGGAGCTACGCACGAAACACCAATAACATTCCAAGTTCCAGAAATTCGCATGTTAACTGGAGAAGAACAGAAGCAAGTTTGCAAGCTGGCAATGCGGTCTACATCAGTGCAGTTCAGTTTTGAGCGCTCGAATGCCCGTTGTTATGTAAGAGATCAAAACATTGTCGATTCTGAGATTGCTCTAGGGATGTATGATGTCAATGGCATTGCGGTCTTGAACTTCGACACGGGAGTTGCGGACGTTGTGACTCCAGAAAAAGTGGCAGCAGTTTCAAAAGCAACGGCCGCCACTGCGTCAGGTGAGTGAAAACGTTACAGTCATCATGAGTACTGATGATTGGAATGACAACACTTAACATGCATTTTCTTTTTTGCGCAGACTTTGTCATTGCAGGCGCATTGCCACAGTCTGAAGCACCTTCACAGACACCATCGATGCAACCGTCTGTCTCCGCACAGCCATCTGACCAACCGACCATGACAACACAACCTTCCGGGAATCCATCTATCTCAACGGCTCCCTCTCCGGAGCCAAGCAATGTCCCGAGCTCATCCCAAGCACCATCATTGCTGCCATCACTATCAACGCAGCCATCACTATCCCCATCAAACTCGCTCATTCCCTCTCGCGAGCCAAGCAATGTCCCAAGCGTAACCCAACTACCGTCTCCGTCACCATCCGTTTCCATGTTGCCATCGATTTCATTACCACCTACACCGATGCCAACTGAACGTAAAGTCTTTGAAGAAGAATTTCTAACACGAAATATCGGTTATGTGGGCATCCAAGGCATGTCGCACAGCCCCGAATCTGGACTGTATCTTGTAGAAGGGAGTGGATATGACATTTGGGTGAGTTAGACTTTTTTGGTAGGTGTCACAATTTTTGTTGCCACCATTCTCAATGCCCAACTTGTTACCCTTTTTGATCCTTTAGGATGCGGCTGATGGTTTTCACTACATGTACTTGGAAAGTTCCGGAGATGTCACATTCACTGTACTCATTGAAGGATTCAACGCGAGACACGAATGGGCTAAAGGAGGAATAATGATTAGAGATGAGCTCGATCAATATTCAAGTCACTACTCTCTATTCAAAACGGGTTCGAATGGGCTGGCGAATCAATATCGCTCATGTCGTGCATGCACTTCTTACCACTATGGCACAGGGTGGAACTATTCCTCTGTGTGGCTTCGTGTGGTAAAGACGGGCAATGTCTTGAGATCATTTTATAAGCCGTGAGTTTATGACATGCTTGTTCCTGTGCACAACGTTGACTGCTATGCCTAACCATGCATGCCACAACCTGCAATGTTACTATCTAGGGGCTACTTGGAAAGACAAGATCCATGGCGTCCTTTTGGAGTCGTGATGTCTATGACTAGCATCTCATCTAATGGCTACTTTATTGGAATTGCTGTTACTTCCCATGACAATAGCCGTACAGCAACACTCAAAGTATCAAACATTCAATTGGCACGGACGTGCTCCAGTGAGACTATCACACAGGCACAGTGCGATCAAGCGAGCAATTGTGAATCAGGTCAAGTCAGTGGCACATGTTATTTGAAAGGCGAGGTCCCAGCGTGGGAAGTTTCTGAACCCGTGAACAGTATTTTCGACGTTGGTTCCACTGTAACTAGCTTTGGATGTAGCAATACCAACACAGGAAATGGGGCAACAGATGCAACGACATACAAGTTTCAGTGTGACCGCCAAAGCCTAGAGGAACCAGTCGGGCTTTTGATCAAACCATCTCACAACCGCATGTCAATCGCGGAAGGTCTACGAGTTGTATGTTCATCCTTTTCTATGTTTTGTATTTTATGTTTTGCAATAAATTTCTCACTGGTATCTATCTCCCATCATATCTTCATTTGTGTCACCAGTATGCTCAGTAAGATGATATTTTTCTTCAATTTTCCACGTTTGACTTTTGACACATCTCGTATTCACTGATGATTTCACATCTTTTCTTCAATTGCAATCACCCCAGTAACAATTGCCCAAATTGTGATCCGGTATGTTCTTCTTTGGGAGGTTTGATACCATCAGTTTATGGCAAAGCTATGTTGCTTACATGAATGCTGTGCATCTTTTTTCCCCTTACTTATACAGGTGGGCTATATATTTGAAGGCCGCACAGATCCTATCAGCAATTGGGTTGAAATCAGTTCGGGTGACCTACCCTGGAAGACTACCGGAACTGTCCCCACCCGCAATGCGATTCTTGGCCTTGATATATCTTCATCATACACCAGCGGTGACGGTTCTCTCTCTTTCACTGAGGTTTCCTTCTACAATCATGACTATGACCAGTGTGGCACACCTCCCCTTCAAAAGGACTACCGCGGAACAGTTGCCGTCACAGCCAGTGGCCGTACATGTCAATTCTGGACAACACAGTCACCACACACCCATGATAGGACAGATGCTACTTTTCCAGGTACAGGACTGGGTGATCACAACTATTGTCGTAACCCAGACAATGAGCCAGGTGGTGCTTGGTAAGTCAGTTAATAGTTTTCTTTTTTTTTTGCATGACATTAGATGTATATATATTGATATTTAACGTGTCACTGTTGTTGCTGTACAACTCGATCAGGTGTTATACCCAAGATGGTGAGTTGTCAATAATACTATTGATCTGACCGATCATCCCCTCCAAGCTCACAATCAAAATCTCTTTTTCAATGCACTGTTTGGCAGCAAATGTTCGTTGGGAGTACTGCAATGTGCCTGTCTGTGAGGATGATCCGGCAACTTTGGATGAATATGTAGAGTACAAGATCACTTGGACAGGCACTAGAGACGAAACAAGTCTGACAATGCAGCTGGGCGAGGTAGAGGTTCCAGGGCTCCTCGGGGAAGAGCCTTTCATGCCCGTACTTAATTTTCAAGGTGATTATAAGGCTTCTATCGTTGAGGATAGCATTGAGATCAATGTACTTGCAGGCACAAGCTATGGAGCTTCATGGGATCGCTATGCATTTGATGGCACTACAAACAAATTCTTCATGGATAAACAGCTCGATCCGTCTGGATCTAGGGTACAGGATAGAATGAAGGACCAGTGCTGGGAACTAAATCCCACGAGTGGAAACAAAGTTATGCTTACAGAATCTTGCAATGACTCCAATCCGAACCAACGATTTTATCTAACAGACAACAATGAAATTCGTGTCAATAGCATCCCAGGCTATTGCCTTGACATGCGTTTAGACGGTGTAGCGAGTGTGTACTTCCATCCGTGCCATGATGGTAATAACCAGAAATGGATAGTTGACTCTTCCACCGAAGAGATCCGAAGCATGCATGATAATTCTTGCCTTGATTATGATTTCAATGCTGGCTTCCTTTGGTTCCATAGTTGTCACGGAGGGAGCAATCAAAAGTTTTTCATGAATCAGTCATTCTACTATGCCGATCATCCAGGTGTGTTTGCTGGAGTGAAACCATTTCTATTGGACGTTATGGATTTTTCTCAACGTCTTTTTCTCTCAATGTTTTGTAGGTCTCAAGGTCACACCATCCCATGGAAGGATGTCGGTCGTTACTGGCATTCGAGTTTACACAGCCAATAACAACCCAGGCGCTGATCCAATCAAGTACTCAATTAGAGGACGGCTTATGTCTGGAGCCAATATCAAGACCAATTACTTTGGTGACACTCATTGTGCCATGTTTAGCAGCTATTATATTACGTTCGGGTCGTGTGATTTAACAGCTCAGGACCAAAGGTTCGAATTGAATGATATAGGTGAAATAAGGGTTAAAAATTCTCCTGGGAACTGCTTGGATCCACGCTATACAAGCCCAATCAGGTTTGTTGGATGTTTCTCCGATATTTATGGTGTGGACGATTACAGGGTAGCATATCAAAGATGGACATTGGAAGAAGAAGGAGGAACTCATCGACTTAAGAGCGTATACTACAGCAACACATGTCTCACCACTAAAGATGGCTACATGCGGAGGCAAAGCTGCGACGATACCAGCAGCCAACAGTTTTACTTCACTTCAGGCTCCTTTGCTTCTTTATCATCTGATGATTCATCTTGGGATCTCATATCCGAGGGTGACCTTTCTTGGGTTTCTGAGTTTGACAGGAATCCTACAGGAATTTCCCTGTTATCAACTTATGAACGAGGAGACGAGAATAAATATTTCATGAGTGCCACTTTTTATGAAAGCGTGACACCTTATTACGAATACAAGATTCGCTTCACAGAAACAAGGGATGCTGACTCTTCAAGGGTTCAATTTGGGGAGCTGGAACTCCCCGGCCTGCTGTTATCAGAATATCAGCTAAATGAGCAAACTGGTTGATTGATTTTTATTTTTTTGCCAACCTACAGGGGGAGGGTTAGTATCAGCGGGAATCAAAACTTGGCTGAGGTGAATGTTTGTATAGCAGATTTGATGTGTGTGCGTAGAAAAGGGTGTGTAAATCCCACCTTAATCTGTGTTAGGAGAGTTTTCTATGTATCTCAATGTAATAAATCAACACCTAGGTAATTTTGCAGCGTTTTACTGTAGCCATAGAGGCCTGTTCCCATGCTGTGCTTTCATCTACCTATGCTCCTCTCTGCGTACCTACATCCCTTTCTCTCCTGTATCAAGGATTCATTGGAAACCGAACTATTGAATAAGTAGGACTTATCTTTTTTGTATGTCACAGGGGCACACAAAGGACCCTATTTTTGATGATGATTATGATGATTTACTTAAAAGCCAAGAGGGTCTTCCCAGGTGCCCTTGGGGTTTGTTCGACAAATGTTTTTACATACCTTTCACAAATGTCTCAATCAAATTTCATGCAAACCCTGTTCGGGAGTTCCAATCTGTTCTTGAGTTCTTCCTCTTCGTGGTGCTTACTCCACTTGTTGACAGTGCCAATCACACTATCAGAAGTGGGTAAAAACATAGAACCTTTGGGGTTTCTTCACCTTACCAGTCTTGATGCCAAACACCTTCACAATAATTTAGAAATTATTGTGAAGGTGTTCTATTGGTCTCTACCAGAAACTAAAGTATTATCCAAGAGGAATTTTCCAGGAGGGATGGATACCAGATCAACGGCTTTTTTGCATTGGAAATTTCCAAGAACAACCTCTCCCGCCAAGGTCAGAGATCCACACACAACCACCAAGAGGCTGACCTTCTCTGGCATGCTGGGTGACTTTTCTTGGGTTTCCAAAATTGACAGGAATCCTGCAGGAGCTTCCCTGTCATCAACCCATGAGAGAGGAGACGAGAACAAGTATTTCATGAGTGCCACTTTTTTGTCATAACATTTATGAGTACATAATCTGCTTCGCAGAAACAAGGGAGGATGCTGACTTGTCAAGGGTTCAATTTGGGGAGTTGGAACTCCCTGACCTCCTATTGTCAGAATACAATACCAGTTAATTATGCATGGGTTGTTAGAGCCGATTGCAGAGGCAGTTAATTTTCAACTTGTGTATGAGCTTGAATTTCGAGCCAAGCCCTACTACAACATGGGTGCTCCAGCTTATACCACCAAAATAAATTAGTAGTAAGTTATTGAATCACCCTTCTATCTGAGATGGGCACAAAATTTCAGCACATATCTGGAGCCTTAGAAGTCTGTGATCTCATGATGTGCTTGTGTTTACCTACAATCCTCTCTATCTCCCTTCCTCATGTAACAAGGATTCACGTAGGTTTAGGAATAGAAAGGCCGATCTATACGACAACATCCTGGCTAGAGCTAGGAGTTGAGGGGAATCATCGAAGTAATGGCAACAGTGGTGGAATTCCACCACATGAACTCACTAATCCCCCCCCCCTCCCAAGAAATGATAATGGCAGGGGCCTGTGGTGGGGATGGGAAAACAAGAGAAAATTGGAAAGGGAAAGGGGGAAGAAAGGAGCAGTACAGGAGGAAGCAACCCAGCAATGGGGATCTTCTTTCCTATATTTGTCACTATCTACACAAAATGGAAAGGTTGCGATTTACAACGCGTGCCCACTGCTGAAAAACTAGGTTCTGTAGAGAACAGTATTCTAGAATCAATGCTAGATCACCAATCAAACCTTAGTTACTTTGCACAGTCAAATGGCATCCTTAACTTACCATCCCCTAAAATTGCTTAGCATTCCACACATTTACTCTTCGGTACGACTGTGCATAGTCAACCCATTTGCTTGATCTTGCACCGATTGAAATGCAAAACCTATCTACCTTTTTTCTACTATTTTACAGAGCTGTGAACACAAAACACAAAAACACACCTCACGTTTTAGGGTTCAATACTACACAAACTTGCGGTTGTACCAACTTTTCTGCCCTCCTTTGTATTGAAGATGGGCTGTTACCACGCCACCCTTGGTGGTCATTTGACAGAGCAACATAGGCAAGCTATTATCGAATAAAAATATATTAACGAGATTATGGGCTATTGTCTAAGGCCGCCATAGCAGCGGATGTTGATTGCGTTCGGCTGCTTTCTTTGTCGGCGCCAACTCGGCTAATGAGATTCCACGCTAAGTGGGATCACGCTTGTGGCATGTGAACTACTAATAAGTTCAGCACACCCTCTCACATGGATGATCCCACTGTGGATTGTGGTATGCTTTTCTTTTTCTTTGTATTTGTATTTTAAATTTCAAATTAGATTGCTCCACTATGCTATGATCTGCATTTTTTGTTTTGCCTTGTAGTCTCATGTTTGTCTTGTTCAATAAGAATTGGTTACCCTCCGGTACCCTCTGACTAAAGTCCTGAATGCTAAGGTCAATCACCTTAACCTATGCCCCTCTCACTATCACATTTAGGAGGCTGATAAGGCGGTTCCTGGCGGCTTCCACAGTGAGGATATCTGCTGCTCTCGTCATTCGTTGGTGCAGGCCAAGGAAGGGCTTTGGTGGAAGGCCTTGGATGGTTTTCTTTGGGGTCATTTTCCCCGCCCACCGGCTTGTCATTGCTCGGCGGCACTCTTGGTTGGTGAGTTGGACTCCCTTGGCCCAGACAATGACTCTCGTACCCTTGATTCTTGAATGGTGCTCCTCCAAACCTTCTATTGTGGGAAGCTATATGTCGCTCTGTTTAGCCCTGCCGTTCGCCACCATTTTGCGATTGTTAATTATTGCATTTTGATTGGTGTATCATCTCGTATAATCCTTGATCCACAATCCACTGCTGGATGTTGCTGCTCAGCAAAGGAGGTGGCATTGAATCCACGTCATCAGGTGGCAATATACTAATAATTTCTCTCCCAACTCCCCACGGGCCTGATGGTGACTAATCAGGCCATGCAAACCCTTCCATTGATCACAAATTCACAGTAGATAATGTAACCAAGCGAATTGTTATCCTTTTACCGTCATCCCCTCTGATCGATTGTTGATTTTGAATGAACTTATTGACCTTGCAGATGAAATTGAAGCCTTTCGCCTATCCAAATCTTTTCTGACTGTAATTGATTCCTGAAATGCGTATCCAAAAGAGTCTATTTGTTATCATGGAGCCCAGGGGACGGAGACAATATCCTTGTCTTATTTGAAAGCCTGCAAAGTCCACAGAAATAATCGGGAATCGGAATCTGCACTGAGGGTCAACCGGTAAGGTCATAAATTTTACAATCAAATATGGCACGCCGATTGATATTGAAAAGTCAATCATTGATAATTGTAGATCATGAAAATTAAAAATAAATTGAAATCAAGCCACACGTTTGTTGTTCAGTAGTTCAATAAATATTTAGCTTAATATGGGCTACTGTTGTCTTCATTTAATGCCATTGCTGTCACCTGTCACCGATGGTAGCTGAGAGCATGTGCAGTTGCACTTTGCACTGAAGATTAGATAAAACATTAGATCATCTAAGAATCAAATCACATCACTTTTAACTCATTATCGCTACTATTTATGAAATAGATCCACATATTTGGAAATGGTGCCATACATTAAGTTGATGCTGTAAGAGGCAAGAGGCGATTATGGAAGCCATGGTGGGCAGGGTTGATTGTTGCTGTTGTTTCTTGCTTTGTTGTTGATTATGTGTTGTATTTTCACAACGAAGTATGACTGACCTCCCATGACAATGTGGTTTCATTTGAAAATTAATTATTTGGAAGACAAAAAGATGGGAAAACATGTCTACGTCGGCGGGGTATGATATATTTTTTCACACAGTGGGCTTAGGATATCAAAATTGGGGGAGGAGGATTCTTGATATAATTATGGAGTTTATTCTCCCATGTCAACGTCAGGTGAGGGAGGGTGTGATGGTGAAGATATCGTCAATATTGATATTTTTGACTACAGGAGTCGGGGGAGAGAGGACCGCTCTTAGAGAGGTGTGACACTTGTCTTGGTATGGAAGGTCATGGGGCGATTGAGGGCCAATGAATAAGGTTCTGCAATTTGATGCTGTTGCATTGGGGAAATGGATGGGGGACTG
>JALLOX010000095.1:0-16244 GCA_036939695.1 Thalassiosira ordinaria | reverse complement strand
AGCCATCCCTACTCAGCCATAATGCGATGATTATTGCTTATTGCAGTAACCACCTCAAGGTGCATCAAAATGGACATCCTTCTGGCTCAGGTCAGTATGTGACATGACACCCAGGAGCATGGAAGTCACTGCAGACCTGTTCCATGCTCCTTTCACATCCATTGGGCAGTTTTCGGAAGCATTCCCAAGTCTCTGGGGTCAATGGAGCCACCCCATACTCAGCTAAAATTAAAAGGTTTTTAAGGGCAAAGGTTATGCCATTTACTCTTGTTAGTACAGGTCTTCTTCATGG
Organism: Thalassiosira ordinaria; assembly: GCA_036939695.1. Taxonomy (NCBI): domain Eukaryota; phylum Bacillariophyta; class Thalassiosirophyceae; order Thalassiosirales; family Thalassiosiraceae; genus Thalassiosira; species Thalassiosira ordinaria. The sequence goes on along the minus strand of JALLOX010000095.1, from coordinate 15,952 downwards.
GGTTTTAGAATTTTTCAAATTGGTTGTTCAGGCCTATTTCCCTTTTTGTTCTGAGAACTGGTACATCACACCATTTTTGTCATGGATGTGTTTAGAGGGGTTCCAATTCTCACATTCATGGAGGATGACAAAGGAGAACAAACCTAAGAGGAACAACCTAACTGGGGAGTTGCCACACCTGGTGTCTGGGAATTTGCTTGGTGAGGTCGGGTTTCGTAATTATGTCTTGTATCATGTTCAGGTACGGAGGGAGACAATAGCTTGGGCCATAAGGGATCACCCAATCTACTCTCTCTGTGTTCATGACGAGAGGTTGGGTGGGTCTGGCACCCACAACCAATTGTGCTGGGAGATATCCATATAGACTTGGGATCAGAGAATGGTGCTGCGGCGCGAGGTTATCTGAGGTTGATGAGGAGTAGGCGGCATTGAGTCCCTCTGAGATGGTGGATATGGATTGGAAATATAGAAATGATTTTTTACAAACAAGGGTTAGGACGGTTGGGCTTATGTTGTGGGGTCTAAATATTTCTTTTATCACTATATCACAAGAGCCTGAGGTGGGATAGAACACTGGCCAAGACCTTGATAGGTCATTGGATGACAAGACTACTCCTTCCCGGAGGCCAAGTTACAGTTATTTGCACACTGTTATCTAAGTGGAGTTTTTCAGCACATCTTCTTCTCTTTGCCTACCTGCTGATAATAGCCTTAGAAGACACCTACAGTCTAGATTTGTCACATTTGGATATGCTGCTATGCACAACACAAGAAATATTCATATTCTGTCAATTGATATCCCTCTGCCATCTCTAGATCTGCTCAGGCAATGCTGGGGTTTAGGTTTCTGCTTGCTTTACACAAGGTGAAAAGATTGGCCATAAATCCTGCAGGTGTCTTCTGCAATTGCTTACTTTAATGGAAGGCATTGCAGTCCAGGTGAGGAACATTGAGATAGAGAAGTAATTTTTATGGACTGCATCACCTTCCCTCAAATTAAAGAGAAATTCTAGGAGTCACCTACAAGCCTCCATAATGTGTTAAAAAGTTATGTCTTGGTATTATCAAAGGGTAAAAAATGATAGGAAAGTGTGTAACCACTAAACTCTTGCACATCATTACTCTCCCGTTCCTATGCAATAAATACCTGTTCTATTGTGCAAATGTCAAATTTGTATAATGAACAATGACTTGTCATGACATGCTCACGGCATGCACTTTGTCTACGGAAATAAAGTAGGGCTGTGATGCTAGCAGCTCTGATACAATTTCATCCCGTTATAATGTTTATATGCGCTATGTAAATTATGACAGAATATCAGAAATACCTTAAAACCTTGCAGAAATTTTTATTCATATTGACAAGTGAAATCTATCAAATGATAGGAATTTCCCCCTTCAGACGATTGTAAGGATTCAGAGGAAAGACAACACATTTGGAATGACAACTTGTGCTGGACAAGCTTTACGGCAATCTCCACGTGAGTCAGGATTACTGATTTTTGCCTTCTTCCAAAGATTGTACCTGCCCTGGTTTCTACTATCTCTGGTTTCTTCCAGCCTGTTCCTCCAAAGTACAAGCTCAAGAATAGAAGTGGCCTCCTTCAAATATTCTTTGTACATTCTTGCATTGTTTGTGACCCATCTCTGAATATGACCATACCCATCTGAACGTAACTCCAATGCTTCCACCCTGCTCATAACTTCCATCCGGTGTTCTGGACTCATACACACCAAGCGTTTGGATATACTCGCTTCTACTAAAACCAAGAACACTTTAAAATTCTCTCTGCCCACTACTGACCTAAACATCACATCCCTCACAATTCTATCCCAATCAATCCCTACTTCTGCAAAATAATTCCGTTGAAACCGAATAATGCCCCGCAAAAACTCAGCAGATGTGCCTTGTTTCCTCACAAGATTTTGAACCACTGCCCCAAAATCAAAAGGCATTTCCATCCATTTTTTACGGTGCATTTGGAATAAGAAACAAACTATACCAGCTGGAACCTCATTCAACATTGCATATTCAAGTGGTGTTGTACCCCATTTGTCTTGCTTGATCAATGCATCAGGGTACTTTTCAGCCAGCAGCTTGTAGAGGTCTATGTCATGATTACCTGAGCATGCTAAGCAGTGAAGAGGTGTCATCCCCAGGCAGTCCTGAAATAAATCATGGACTACAGGCTTATTGACCTCTTCCTCAAACTTTCTCAGAGCATTCTCAATTGATTCATACGGCTCACCAAAACACAGCCTGTGTAAGGGAAGCTCATAGAATCTACCTCTTAACTCATCAATGGAACAGTCCAAATTCTGGAGGCTTGGAAAGGTCTGTTGTCCAACATCAGTAGATTGGGAGACAGAGATATTCCTCAAGAAACGACAGTTATGAAATGCATTATTGTCAATATCAGTCACGGTGGATGGAATATTGACACTAATCAGTGATTCACAACCGAAAAACGCCCACTCTCCTATTGTCTGGAGCCCTTCATGCAATTTGACAGTTCTCAAAGCAAAGCAATCTTTAAATGCCTCCTTGCCAATTTCAGTCACGGTGGATGGAATATTGACTCTAATCAGTGATCTACAACCTTCAAAAGCACCCTCTGCTATTGTCTGGATCCCCTCGTGCAATTTCACAGTTCTCAATTCAGTGCATCCGTAAAATGCACGGCAGCCAATATCAGTCACAGTGGATGGAATGCCGACAGAAAGCAGTGACTTACAATCATAAAACGCACCCTCTCCTATTGCCTGAAGCCCCTCATGCAATTTGACAGTTTTCAATTCAGAACAGTTGTAAAATGCATCATAGCCAATTTCAGTCACGGTGGATGGGATTTTGACATGAAGCAGTGAAGTGCAACTTTCAAATGTACCATCTGCAATTGTCTGGATCCCCTCATGCAATGTTACAGTTTTCAATGCAGAGCAGCTGGAAAATGCACGGAAGCCAATACCAGTCACAGTGGATGGAATGTTGACAGAAAGCAGTGAGGTACAACGGTGAAATGCATTCTGTTCTATTATCTGGAGCCCCTGGTGCAGATCCACAGTCATTAATGTGGAGCACCTGAAAAATGCCCCACTGCCAATATCAGCCACCGTGGATGGAATTTGGATGTGGAGTAACGAGTCACAACGTTGGAATGCGCATTCTCCTATTGACGTGAGCGTCGAGGGAAGATTTATGGCCGCCAAAGAAAGACAGCGTTGAAATGCCCTTTCTCCTATCTTTATTAGCCCTTTGGGAGATCCACTTTTTTCAATGATTCGCAGTTCCTGAATGTGAAGGCATCAATCTCCGTGACCGTCTCGTCTACATGAACATGAGTCACATCATTTGGAACTACTTCACCTCTTTCTCCCTTGTAATGATAATGAGCCATTTTTATTATTTTTGCATTTTGCAGGGAAGGGAGCGAGAGTAGGTCGAGATCTCAGGGCAGGCTCAGCTGATAAGGCAGAAAAGATAATATTATTATTAGACGATCATGGCCTATGGCGCCATCACCATTTTCTTCTCGATCATGATTTCCTTCATTAGCCTTCACCCTTCATCTCTCTTCTCTGCTCTCGCTCTGCTTTCTGCTTCCTTTCGGTCAGTATTGAAGAAAGGGGGTGAGCTCTCTAAACGTTTTATCCTTTCTCATCCTTAAATGTCCGATAATGGATGTAATATGATTAATAAGTAGTCAATATGATCATAGATATCCACTATATATCCGTATTAGCCCGCAAAATTCAAGCTCGGAGCGATGCCCCCTAAAAGAGCAAACTCTGCCCCCTTTCCAATGAATTCCTTTTCCTCACACTCACATCACAGGTAGGTGTAACGGATTGGACTGTTGTCGAGCAGACTCCTTGTCCCCAGCGGGGACCCCCAAGCGCCATCGTTGCCTGTACTTCCGTGCAAAGCCATCATGGGGTGGTTGGTCGGGTCGGTTGCGGTGATGTGCATATCTGCGTAGGCCGTGGGCAGGACTCGCACCGTCCGCTGTATCGTACCCGCCACATTCGTCATTGCCATATTCCTCCTTCTCGTAATGTCGATAATATAACTGACATCGAGGATACTGCGATGGATACTGCTACCCAACACGTTGTCATTGCCGCCGAAGATGCTTCTGCTGCCACTGCTGTTGTGGCAGCGGAGGTTGCCGCAGCAGCACCAGCTGGCAATGGCAATATAACTCGAGACATGGAACAACAACCTTTGTCCCAAAGCAATGACGGCTGTGATATCAAGTGCAAATTCCATCATCTGAGTTATCTCTTCTTACGAAATGATGGGAGGCGACATCAGCAACAGCGGAAGCGACGGAGGCAACGACCAACAGAACTTTGCTCTCAGAGTTTTGATGAGATTGAGAGCCATGGCGGCAGACATGACATCAGTGCCGCTGCTGCGTCTACTACCGCTGCTGCGAGTGATATGGTTCCGTATGGAGACAGCAAAAACAATAATGTAGTAATAGATGCCGTGCAGAATTTGCGAGAAGGAGATTGGCGAAGGAATTGGCGTGGAATACATTTGCCTCCTTCTCCATCGCCTTCAGTGCCTTGTTTGTATTTGGATGATGAAGTTGTTGGAGTTGGTGTGGAAGTCAGAAGCTATAATAGCAGCGCCTTCTCGAATGATCTGTTTTTGTCCAAGCCAGTACTCTTTCTTGTGGAGCAACCTTCTTTCAAAGGCAATGAGGAAGGAGAGGCATATTGGGATAGCATTGCAGAAGTACAAGAGGATGCGGTCATAGAGGGGGAAGGAGGAGAAGCGATTGTGAAAGAAAGCATTGTTGCAAAGGCAGAGCTGTCTTCTGGAGGTGACGACGAGGTGGGGTCTGTAGAACCCACAAATGTTGGCAGGGGCAAGGATGAAATTGCAGAAGAGGAGGGGAGCTTGTTCGAGGAGCCATCGATGATAACATCAGTGGAACAGAACATTGATGGTGATGAGGAGGATGACAAGAGCGAATTGATAGAAGCACAGGAAGAGAAGGACGATGTGCCAGACATTTTGCCCAAGTTGTCATTGTTGCCAGTGGAACGCAATGATGCTGATGAGACATGGATAATGTTTCCCAATGACGAACCTGATGGTACCGTGGAGGTAGAGGCTGAGGACGTTGACTTGTTGCCATCGAAGCAAAATATTGATGATCCATCAATACTATCCATGGATCACGATGAAACTCTAGAGCCTGCTCTAGAGGTGGTAGCGGCAGGTGATCGTGATACAGAGGATGTGCCTGTGGATCAAAATTTTGATTTAGGGGAACAGGAAATGGGTTATTATGATCCAAACGGATTGCCCCAGGAAAGTATTGTTAAGGAGGTGTCAAAGGTACCCGCGGAGGATTCATGTGATGAGACCACGAAGGTATTGTTGGACGGCAACGGTGACCCAAAAGCACCGCCTGTATTGTTGCTCATGGATAGAGATTATGCAGTAGACAAGCCAATAGTGTTACCAATGGAACATGATGAGACCACGGAGTTAGTGGCCGAGGGCGATCATGATCCAAAAGCATTGACTGATTTGTTGTTGAGCATGGGACAGAGTAGTGATGACGAGCTATCTACTTTACCACCCATCGAACAGGATGGCACACCAGCGAGTATGCATTCAGAGCAGAACAAAGTCGAGGAGCAGCCAGCAGACAGTAGTCAAGAAGCACTGCTCAATTTGTCAGTTGAACAAAATATTGATGGCATGTCGTCAGTGATATACATCATGGAGCATGGCACACCCAAAGATCATGTGACAGATGATGTTGTGGACAGCAATGACGATCCAAATTCTGCATCTGAAGGTAAGCCTCTTTTATTGACAGGGTAGTTTCGAAGTGGAGGTCCGAGAACGTATGTATTCTCTCTTTCCGAGCTATAGCTATGATATTCATGCATATAGCTGCCTAGCTTCCCTCCAAACACTGCGCAGACTGTTGATTTGTTATCTTTGGTTTTGAACAACCATGCATTTGTTTATGTGATATTCATATTGCATTTGTTTACCTAACAACTGCTATTCGGATGCTCTCTGTGTGTGTGTTTCGAGCAGAGATGGAATTGATAGATCAAAATGCTGCATCCACGGCTGCTATGGTGCTTGATCATTTTGAGAGAGAGGCGATGACTTCCACACTGCCAAAGACATCCATCTCTGATGACACTGTCCATAAACAAGCACATGGCAACAGAGAAAGTAATGATGGCAATCTTTCCCCAACAGTGTCAAAGATAGGCGCTGCTGGAAAGAGGCCGCAGGCGTACTCTTATGGACCATCAATCCCATTGTACCCCCTCCTACTCACTATTGCCATCCATTACCTCATCAAACATCTCCTAAAACAAATGTTCAAGAAGAAGAACCAAGATCATGATGCGAGCAGTAATCAATTTGTGGTGAGCGAGAAGAAATTAGAAGAACACATTCGTCTACTACGCTTCAATCTGCAGAAATCGAAAACAGCCATTTCCAGTCTACAGCATTTACATGAGGAGGCAGTGGCAAAGTCGATTTTTTTGGAGAGAATTATCGCCACATTCCAGGCCAAGAATGAAGGATTATCGGCTGATCTTGATTCAATGAAAGCCCAAAAGATCATACTTGAGTCTCAACTGGAAGACGCCAATGCAAAATATGATGATATTTGGTCAGAGCATCGAGCTCTCCTTGCCGATCGTGATCAGACAAAAAATGATGCCCGAGTGCTATGGAACTCTCTCGAAAAAGAAAGGTTGAAATTCAAGCAGCAAAAGACGAGGTTTGAGACTCAAATGCGTAGCTTTGAGAACCGTCTTCAGGAGGGCAAGCAACAGGCCCTTGAGCGCTCATATGATCAATCTGTAATAATAGCACGATTGGAGTCGTTTCGAGATGCTGCCCGAATTGACTTAGGTGAGAAGGATAAAGCCCTATTCGAGCTTAGAAATGACTTAGCTAAGATGAAGGAAGGTGACCTCCTGGCAGCAAAAACATTTGAGGACGAGAGGTCGAACTTTGGTGGGCCACAACAAGAGCAAGAAGATCGCAATCTCAAGAAACGAATCGAGGTAGATCAAAATCACACTCTTACAGAGTTGGAAGATGAAAGCTTTGCGCTCTCTCATTTGAAGTCTGAAAAGGATCAACTTGTGTCCTCAAATCGCAGGGCCAATGCAGATCTGGTAGATACAAAAAGAGAAAATGAAATTGCAGTCCAAAAACCGAATCAGGAAGGGAGTGCTCTTGGATTGCAGGGCAGGAATGATTTGACATTAGTAGATGTCGATGAGTCAAAGTCAAGTGTCTACAACCTCGAGTCTCGACTCAAGGGCTTGACTGCCAAATGCAAAGCTATTGAGTCAGAGCTTATGGATTGCAAGGATGATTTGGTGCGTGTGACGGATGAAAAAGCGGCAGTTTCCTCTGAACTTCATGATGCTAATGCCAAATTTGAGGATGCAGTAAAGAATCACAAAGCAGGCATCAAACAAATAACTGATGAGTATAATGCCCTGAAAGAAAATATTGATTCCGTCAATGCCAAGATAGTTCAGCTTGAAATGCATTCTTATGCCATGACTCAGGAGAGAGATGGGTTGGCCTCAGAGGTCAAAGATACCAAACTAGATCTGTCTGAGGCTGTTGCCAAGTCAAATGGCCTTGAAGAGAATGTCCTGAAGTTGAAGGATAGGAACAAAACGTTATCAGCTGATCTGGTTCGTCTTGAGGGCGTGTCTGTCAGATATGAAACCATCCAGTCAGAGCTTATTAGATGTGTGGATGAGTTACAGCGGACCACATGTGAAAAGAAGCTGGTTTCCTCTGAACTTCGTGATGTCAATGCAAAATATGAAGATGCCTTGAAGAATCATGAAGCAAATATCAAGCAAAAAACTGACGAGTCTAATGCTTTGAAGAAAGCAGTTGATTCATTTGAGGAACAGGTCTCCATGCTGACAAAAGAAAGAGATGGATTTTCTGGAGATTTGTCTGCTGAAAGACGCAAAAACAGCAGCTTGGTGGCCATGAATGACCAACTAAAGTTACGAATGGGGGAAGACACAGCCAAGTTCACAAAGGATATTGCCCGCCTTGAAGGTCTTGTCAAGGAGCAGACTAGTGAGATTGCATCCTTGAACAAGGTAATAAAATCATCGTACGCTCAGATTACTCGGCTGCACGAAACCAAGGTGGATCTGGCAAAGGAGAAGGAAGATCTTGAGACTAAAAATGATGAGGCAGTTGATAAGTTGAACGACTTGGAGAAAACTGTCAATAGTCTACAGAGTGAAATTGTTGTGTCTGAATCCAAAAAGTGCGATCTTATGTCACAACTTGAAGAAGACACGTCAAACTTTCAAGGCACAATTACATCCCTCAACAAAATGATCCAGCAAAAGGCAGAAGAGGCAGGCGCTCTGAACGATTCAATCACCACACTCAATGCCACAGTTCAAAATTATAAGGAGCAGGTAACAGCATTGGTACGTGAGAAAGCAGAGGCAGTTTACAAGACAAATGAAGAGGCCAACTTGGCAGCAAAGGCTTTTGAAAAAGAACGGCTCAATTTGATACATCAAGAAGCCACCCTACGGAAACAGGTATGCACTCTAGAGGATTGCCTTGAAACTGAGAAGCAAAAGTCTCTTGATAGGTCCAAGGATCACGCTGCAATTGTTACTGAGTTGGAGAACCGCATCGCCTCCGCCCAATCCGAGCGAGATGAAATACATCTCAAATATAATGATCAATTAGCTGAATTGGACAAGGAGCTCTTGGCCTTAGCTGATCTGAAGGTAGATGCCACCAAAGCTAAGGAAGATGCAAATGCAGCATCGAGTGCTTTGGAGCAAGAACAAAAGCGGTTCCTTCAACAGGAGGCTGCTCTTCTGAAACAAATTCGTCATCTCGAACAATGCCTTGATGAAGAGAATCACAATGTTCTTGAAAGTGTCAAGTACCATTCAACCATCGCAGAGTTGGAAAAGCGCATTTCGATAGTTGAATCTGACCGAGATAAGGCACGCCTGCAATGCAAGCAAGTTAGTTCAGATTTATCTTCTGTTGGCACTGACTTGGCCAAGGCAAGAGAAGATGTCAATATGCTGTCAAAGGCTCTTGAAAAGGAGAGGCTGAATTTTATTCAACGCGATTCGTCCCGTTCAAACCAAGCCGTTCGCCTTAAGGAAAGATTTGAAGCAAGTACTAAGGAGCAGGCGAGGACTATTGCAAAATTGGAGGCTCGGATTGCTTCTTTGAAGTGTGACCGAGATAATGCACTCAAAGAATGCGGAAAGAAACGACAAGTCTTGTCTGCGCTCACGGCCAAGGCTAAGGAGGATGCAACTGTGTCGTCAAAGGCAGAGCAGCTGAATTTCAGCCAATGCGATGCCTACCTGAAGGAACAACTGATGGAGATGGCGGTTACCAAAACAAACAAGGACCATGTGGCGGACATTGCTAAATTAGAACATCGCATTGCTGTTGTGGAATCAGAACGAGACGCCGCACGCCAACAGTGTGAAGTTGCAGAATCAGAACGAGATGCTTTTCGTGCTCAATGTGAAGAAAAGAGATTATCGTTGTTTACACTCATGTCTGATTTGGCCAAGGACGAAGCATGTGCAGCACCAGAAGATCCTGAAATAAAGAGACCTAGTTCAAATGAGCGAGATATTGCTCAAGATGTTACTCAAGGCACTCGATTTCAGCAAACGTGGTAGAATAGCCAAACCCCTTTTGACAGATGAGTAATCACCTTCCGAGCTTTGCTGTGGAGACTAGACTAAGAAACCATCAATAGAGTACAACATAGTGTAGCAAAGACTTGTGATTCTTTGACATACTTTTTTTGGTGTGCTATATGAATATCAACGAGGATATTAAATTATCCGTATTGGATATCTATTTTCAACCTTTGTCCGTATTGGATAAAGGCTTGTTGCCTATTGATATGGTTGCTTCCTGGGTGGGGCATCTTCCACTGTTCCATACTCTCATCTTCTCGTTGCCAACACAGCTAGCTTTGAAAAGGAAAATGAAGTTAAATCTATCCTACGTATAACGAATGGAGTTCGAAGCAGTGGTACCCTTGTCAGCCCCGGGTTGGTCTCCTGTTGATGACTTTATATGAGACCTATACACGGCAATGATGCATGAAGGGGAAACAACTTGTATTCATATCGAAAAGCTACAACCTACAACTAGCAAATCATTTTCTCCTTCAGACGATTGTGAGGATTCAGAGGAAAGCCAACACATTTGGAATGACTACTTGTGCTGGACAACCTTTACGGCATTCTCCACGGGAGGCAGGATTACTGATCTTTGCCTTTTTTCGAAGATTGCACCTACCCTGGTTTCTACTTTCTCTCAACTCTTCTAACCCATTTTTCCAAAGTGCAAGCTCAAGAATAGAAGTGGCCTCCTTCAAATGTTCTTTATACATTCTTGCATAATTTGTGACCCATCTCCAGATATCTTCATACGCATATGCCTCGCCAATCTCCAATGCATCCACTCTGGTCATAACTTCTGTCTGGTGCTCAGAACTCATACATACCAAGCGTTTGGATACATTTGCTTCTACTAAAACCAAAAACACTTTGAAATGCACGAAGTGATGGGCTGACCAAGTCACAATTCCATCCCAATCAATCTCTACTTCTGAAAAGTAATCCCTTTGGGCCCGAATAATGCAGCGCAAAAACTCAGCGGATGTGGCATGCTTGCTCACAAGATTTTGAACCATGGCACCAAAATCAAAAGGCATTTCCTTCCATTTGTTGCAGTGCATCTGGAACAAGAAACCAATTATATCAGCTGGAACCTCGTTCAGTATTGCATATTCAAGTGGTGTTGTACCCCATTTATCTTGCTTAATCAATGCATCAGGGTACTTTTCAGCCAGCAGCTTGTAGAGTTCTATGTCATAATTCTCTGAGCATGCCAAGCAGTGAATGGGAGTCATCCCCAAGCAGTCCTGAAATAAGCCATGGGTTCCAGGCTTATTGACCTCTTCCTCAATCCTACTCAGAACATTCTCAGTTGATTCATACGGCTCACCAAAACACAGCCTATGCACGGAAAGCTCGTTGAATCTACCTCTTACCTCATCAATGGAACAGTCCAAATTCTGGAGGCTTGGGAAGGTCTGTTGTCCAACATCAGTAGATTGGGAGACAGAGATATTCCTCAAGAAACGACAGTTATGAAATGCATTATTGTCAATATCAGTCACGGTGGATGGAATATTGACACTAATCAGTGATTCACAACCGAAAAACGCCCACTCTCCTATTGTCTGGAGCCCTTCATGCAATTTGACAGTTCTCAAAGCAAAGCAATCTTTAAATGCCTCCTTGCCAATTTCAGTCACGGTGGATGGAATATTGACTCTAATCAGTGATCTACAACCTTCAAAAGCACCCTCTGCTATTGTCTGGATCCCCTCGTGCAATTTCACAGTTCTCAATTCAGTGCATCCGTAAAATGCACGGCAGCCAATATCAGTCACAGTGGATGGAATGCCGACAGAAAGCAGTGAAGTACAATCTTCAAATGCACCCTCTCCCATTGTCTGAAGCCCCTCATGCAATTTGACAGTATTCAATACAGAGCACCCAAAAAATGCACCATGGCCAATTTCAGTCACAGTGGTTGGGATGGTGAGTCTAAGCAGAGAATTACAACCACCAAATGCATGGGATTTTATTGTCTGGAGCCCCTCACGAAACATTACAGTTCTCAAAAAAGAACATTCCAAAAATGCATCATGGCCAATATCAGTCACAGTGTATGGGATGTTGACAGTGAGCAGTGAGGTACAACAGCGAAATGCACTGTCTCCTATTTTCTGGAGTCCCTCGCGCAGATCTACAGTCATTAATGTGGAGCACCTAGAAAATGCATAATTGCCAATATCAGCCACCGTGGATGGAATTTGGATGCGAAGTAACGAGTCACAACGTTGGAATGCCCTTTCTCCTATTGACGTGAGATTCGAGGGAAGATTAATGACCTCCAAAGATAGGCAGCCTTGAAATGCGCAACTTCCTATCTTTACTAGCCCTTCTGGGAGCTCCACATTTTTCAATGATTGGCAGTTGTTGAATGTGTAGGCATCAATTTCCGTGACCTTCTCGTCCACATGAACATGAGTCATATCATTTGGAACTTCTTCATCTTCTTCCCCCCTGTAATGATAAATGGCTGGGGTCTGAGCCATTTCTGTATTTTTTGCACGGCGGGCACAGATGCATGCAGGCTCAGGATGGTAGGCAGAATCAGAATAGTATCAATATTAGGTATTGTAGACGTCACCATCACCGGATCACCACCACTACACTCTAGAGGCTTGTGCACAGTGGGGAACCTCGGGGAACACAATTCAATTTGGCGGGGATTCCCACCAAGATTCCCAAACACATTTGGTGGGGATATACTAATATATATTTTACGTAGGAATTAGTACACAAAGACCATCAATGGGTACGACCATCCCCAAGATGTACCCGAAATTGACCCCAAGTCAGCCAAATCCACTGTCCTCAGGATTCCAATTTGGTGGTTAAATATCCTATTACGGACGTAATACTAAAATTTAGTATCCAGATACGCACAAAATTCGAGCCTGAGGGTAAAGCCCCCGAAAAGGGCAAACTGAGCCCCCTTTCCACTTTTAGAGAGCCACTTCACTGTCATTTTTTTGACCAGTTGGATGGCAATGGCAATCTGATGGCAATGGACAATGATTGACAATGGTGCATCTGAGTTCGTCCGTACCCACCACAGCGGACAGCCCGTCCAATGGCAGCAACAATTCACCTGCCGCTGCTACCTCTGCGACTGCCGCCATTCGGCAGGTCAAAAATAACACCCATGTCTCCTCAGCCGATGACAACGACGATGAATCCTCCTCCAGCAGCAGCTATCATGATCCATCCACCAACGATCTAACCCTCTTCACCAGTGCCATCCTCCTCACGGCCGATTGTATGGGAACGGGTATACTGGCATTACCTGCAGATGTACAAACGTTGGGAAGGGGGTGGGGGATTGGATTTCTCTTGTTAAATTTGCCAATTAATCTTTATGCCGGCACAATCCTTGGATGGTGTGCTTTGTATGTGGAGAAGAGGATATTGGGGCATGATGCTGTTCCAACAGAAGTGTTGGAGGAATGTGACGATAATGATGATGATCAAGATTGCAACAATACACAAGATGATGATGGCGAGAGCACATCTCATGAGGGAGGAGGAGGAGGGGCAATAGAAATGAAAAAGAAAACAAAGGAACAAAACAAGAAGAATAAATGGAGAAAGAAGGGATACTCGAGTGTGGATGAGCATGATTCTTCTCTTTCTATGCCAACTGATGAAAAGGGCAGCAAAAGTGTAGATGCTGGAGAGAATAAGTCAGATCATATGGACAATGAAGAAAGTGACTATGGTGATTTATGTCATGATCAAGGTCTTGATGCAAGGCTCCATGCCCAGCATACCGACACGGCAACATTTGACTTTGTAGGCATGACCTCCATGCTATTCGACGCACCAATCCTTCCAAGCATGGCGGATGAATTTGTTTCGGATGCATTTAATCCTGACTCCACATCATCATCTGATGGGCCTGCGAACCACAATCCACATCCTCATCGTCGCCAGATAACTTACAAGCACCCGTTCACGAAGGTGGTCCTTGCCATTTACTATGTCAACTTGTTTCTTGTTTTGGGGAATTATATTTTGGTAAGCAGCACATCATATATGAGTGATAGGTAGATTTGACACCAGAACTGTTGCTCTTCACTGATGATATCATCATGTCACTGCTTTATTATTGGTATGGTAGGTCATGAGTCATGCAGTCTCGGCAATGGCAGGAGAGAACAACCTCTGCATTCCAACCGCAGGTATAGTCGCATGTACTCTAATGTTCGCCATAAGTCAGCTGAGAACAATGGCTAACTTGGGAAGGAGTGTATCGGCAATGAGCTTGCTAGCATTATTGATTGTGGTTGTACAATGCTTGATGTCACTCGAAGATGTTGAGGATTTGGCCAATAATGCCATTGTGGAAGAGGAGATTGAAGAGTATGAATCGTATACCACTGCTGAAGTTGCTCTTGCTAAAATGAGTTCTTTGGCTGCTATCGGTGAGTGTGACTTTTTAGTTCTGTCAGTCCATTCCACTGAATGTATCAACTCCGTTCGCTGACAAGTAGCCAACTTGATGCTCACAATCATGCAACAATGTCTGCAGGGTTTGCTGTAGGCTCTCAAAAGTTGCTGTTGAACATCAGACATGAAATGGCAGATCGTACAAAAGCTGCACCCGGTTCGCTTTCAATAGCCCTCTCCATATATGGTGTTGCATACATTACTGTTTGTATCCTAGCGGGGGATCAGCCTCCATCCTTTTTGTTCGATGCCATCCCATCAGGCTTGGGACGTCAGATTGCGGGCTTTTTGCTGTGGGTGCATGTTGCTGTAAGGTAAGGAGGAGCATGAAAACATATTGGATATCACAATCCACACAGCATGTAGGGAACTCTGTTCTAATTGCGGTTTACTCCTATCAGCTATGCTATCAATAGCCAAGCATTATGTTCATCAGTTGATAGGATAGTGGGTCATCGTGTGAAGTTTTGTGGATTAGATGGAAAACATAAAGTTAGATGGGGAGTGTTGACAGCTTGTGTGGCGCTGTCGTCTTATGTTGTTGCCAATGCTATCCCATTCTTCAAGGATCTAGTCGCACTTTGCGGAGCAGCAGTGAGTGACAAATTGCTTGCTTGACAAACTAGATTCTGCTGTAATCATTCTCACATCCTTCTTTTCAATATACGTGAACATTTAGACGAGTATTCCACTTACTCTCCTAATTCCTGCGGTAAGTGGTGTTATGTGCTGTCTTATGCTTTTTTCGTCATTTCTTACGCTTCTTTGGTCTATTATTGCACAGATATTCTATAGACGGGTACAACAGGCGCCTTTGTTCTGGCCCACAATACATACAAAATATTCCTTTCTATTGGTGGTGTTTTCCTTCATCTTCATGCTTATTGGATTAATTGGAGCAGTGGGCAGCATAGACGTAGATTGGTCAATGAACAAGTCAGCTTTTGCATGTCATTGATTGAATCATCAAAGCAATTTCATGCAATTTGATAATACATACCTAAACAAAGAGCTTCTCGAGCTAGGCCGGATGTGGTGGATAGATAGAATGCTGTTCCATGGAATCAGAATTAGCATGCTTCATGACACAATTGACTGACAAACACAACATGATGTGATCTAATATGCTATGGCATGACTATTACAACACAGCTCGAAAATGAAAGATTGCTATTCGGTACACCATTTGGTTTTTGCCCTTTTCCACTCTGCGTGGTAATTCATCCATCAAAACTGCGCTTGCGGAGGCATCTAACCAAAGAATAGCCATCAGATTCTTCACCCAACAATAAGAAACAGCAGCGTCGAACCATAAGGGATCATCGATTGTCTTGGATGATTTGTATGTGCATGAGGTATGGAAGGATTCGGAGGAATCTGGGGTTCTTTCATTTTTGGATTAGTGGCATCGAACGAGAGGGAGAGGATAATCAAATGTTCGGTTATGCTAAATTGAAGATGGATTGGTGCTAGCAAGTAGCGACTCTCCTAAAATTCCATTATACTCACTCTACTGAGAGGACAAGAGTTTAGAGAGAGAGAGGAGTTGTCTGGCATCCTTTTATTATATTACTCTACTACTGCTCATTAAGTTTGTCGTCACTCTCTCTTACTCTTTTCATTGCTCGTTGAAGCGCTGCGAAGTGACAACATGGTACAACATATTTACTAATCTCCGAACACATTTTCTCTTTTCGTCACCATCTACAAATGACTAGATCACCCTTGGTGGTACAGATATGGGCATTTTCCGTTGGGAGGGATGGGATGG